>JAUKNK010000032.1:682500-945000 GCA_030765055.1 Mantis religiosa | reverse complement strand
AATGCAATTAAAGGAATGGAGCTGCTTCACTAACATTTGGATTATCGATATGGATATTCTTAATCAACCCTTAGTTCTTCTATCGCACATTGTTGGCTAGTAACTAAAAACTATATTATCTAGTGAAAGCATTAATATGGCTACATACTTTGCGTTTGGCTTTATCTTGTTCAATTTCTTCTTTTATCTGTAGTACTTCTTCATCTTCCAGATATTCCTGCCGAATATGTCTGCACTGCACCTCCAGATCTTCGGATTTTACATATTCGTCCGGTTGTGACATTTTTGTTACTGTTGAAATTTTCTGGAAAAAAAAGTGTAAATTAGTGGTGAAATTGTGTGGTTGGGGAATCTTTTCTCTCTTTATGCACGCACTTAATTCCAAGAGAAGAGCGAGGCAGGGAGAAGGGGCGAGAACAGAAGAAAATAAGTTCCGATCGTCCGATGGAGATGAAGCTGTTAGCGATCAAACAATTGATTTACAGACAGAACGTTATCGCAGTTTGACGTGAGTGCAGTAGAGGGTTGGGCAGATAAATCGGCATCATTTCATTTTATATATTTGGGAAAAGATTATGTTTGCTATCAGTTCGTCAGCTCGTTTAGTTGCATTGCTGTATTCGCATTAGCTCTCCATTCTTCCGCGTGTTTAGGTTTTTGTTAGAATAAAGAATATCTCCGCATTCCGCACTAAGCTGTGCATCCAGCACGGCACGTTCAGGAGGTCCCAAATTCGAATCTGGGTCAGGGTGTTACCTGGATGAGGTTTTGTCGCAGTGTTTTTTCCTTATCCTTGAAAGAAAAATGTCGGATAGCTCTAAGCTCCATTGACCCTAGACTCATTTGAGCATAATTTCACCCATTTCATTCACCGTCCGATATGACTTAACGTTGGAGGATGAAAATGAAAAAAAAAAAAAAGAGCTAGCACGCCACTGGTAACTAATATCTGCACGTGCGCACGTAACAGCAATGCGTCACCTGAGCTTAGTTGCTATCTGTTATTACATCAACACGGACATCTGCGAGCCATTGTTTTTGCATTAATTCGATTTTATAAAACGTAAAGTTTATGTAATCAAGCTTTGATACAACACCGTCAAGCCAAAATCATATACTTTGCTTTGGGTAAATAAGAAAACCTCGTTAACTAGTACTGGGCACTCCGGAATGTCTTAATATGCTATTCCAAATCAAGGATATAACATCTGACTTAAGGCCAAGAAACGTTACTAACAAAGTGTGTAAAACGATTCTAGGAATATTAACTTACCTTAGAAAATTACAGCAAAGTGGTATTTATAAATATAATGACACACTAATAGTAATAGTAACCACTAATAGGAAAAGAAAAATACCAATATGAAGACACAGGCACATAAAAATTGAGGAACGTTTATCGAAAGTTAATTCAGGAATACCGCACTAAACATAGGTTCAACGAAAATTTAAAAAGTAAACTATCTTTTAAAAGGAATTAACAATAATACTTATTACGTTCATAATTATCTTGTTTGCTAAATTAAGAATACGTGCGTCAAATAACCTGCCACAGCATAGTGTGGTCTTGCTTTCAGTTACACATTTAATTTTGAAACCACCTAATTTAGTTTTATTCTACGTAAAATCATCGTATATAGTCTTTGATTTACGCACAAAAAAATTGATACAAGACATATCCTATAAATTGGAGTAAAACAACTGCACAGATAAAAACAACAAGAATTTTGTATATGTAAATGGACTGTAACTGCAATGCGGTTCTTACATGTTTTAAGTAAAAAAGAACTAGTTTTCTTTGTGTGATTACTACACTGATTAGTGCACGTAATTATCATCTTACAATGGAAACCCGGAAATAGATGAGAAGTGACTGATGTGTCTTTACTTCAGATTGACTCATTTGTTGTTAACAGTTCACGGATACACTACAACTGCCATTAGACACTACTGACTTCTACTGCTTGAAGTAAATCATAATAGGATTCACATATGGAGCGCAATTGTATTATTATTAAATTTAAAATACGGCTGAGAGAAAACAGAGAATTGTACGAAGACGTGTCTATTACATTGTGCATCTATATTGGAATAAATATTTGGTAAGTCAGAAAAAAATGGTAAAGCTTATGGGTATATTGAAAACATAGTGACTTAAGAAGCGAAAATGTCTTATTAGGATACATTCATATTCTTTATTTAAAGACGCCATGAATCTAATCGTTCCCTCAGCTTTTTACTTTTGAAGTACTTTATATATGTCAAAATTCTATATAGTAAACATTTAAGTACGTAAATCCGTTATCGTCTACTCGTCCTCTACTTGTACCAAGTTTCATTCTTTTATTAATGACCTACATTAACGCATTTGCGGTACTTTGTTAATTCCAATGGTATTTGCTATTGTTTTTGAGGTAATAGCCGGTTTTGAGTTACCTATAAACGGACTCGAAAAAACAACGTTCAATGGATCTGCGTTCTCAGGATACGAGATTACGGTTAGAATTTCTTCCAGTTCCATGATTCCATTTGCGACTACATCTTGCAGTGTTTCATATTAGGGACGTCTATAGTAATCTCTATCGTGATTGGAGCAAGGGGCCCCCCTTTCTTCCTTTTCCATTTTTGTAAAAACCAAGGCATGAGAAAAACATTTTTAAAAGCTCTTACAGCCGTAAGTTCTACTAACCGGTTTTTGTTACTGAAAAACAGCTGTTATAGTTGGGTAATCAGATGACGTGTCTGTTTTCCTCTTTTACAAACCTTGCCAAAATACCGGATGGAGATCCGTACTTTTATGTGTGTATCAGAGTCGTGTAAATTCCCATAAAGTGGGAAATACAGTATATTTTTTTATTCTATTATCATTTTACCTTCCACGTCATCAGGACTCACAAATGAGTGGGCTGATTTCGGAGCCCGTCGAGGAGCAGAGAGAAACTCCGTATCCGAGGGAGTAACCAGCGTGGTTGTTGAGTCCGATATAGTATACCACAGGAAAGAAAGTCTCCGGGGTCTGAAACGCACAGGGATTGCAGAAGGTTCCCAGGCTCTTCCTGGACAGGTTTATGACACCCCATGTCAGTTCATTTACAGACCATTCAAAAACATTCTGACGGCTTCTACTTTTGGAATTGAATCTTCTTGGTTTTAGTGTGCAGAGTGAACAGGGCGCATGTCTTTTAACGGTTCTGCTCTTTGTGTAGTTCTCTGTCACACACATTTGCTGTCCTAGTCCCACAGTGTAAGGGTGGCACTCAATGGCACATTCCTTTCAGGGACTTACTTTGCTTTGGTGGACTGTACCTGGGTTACAAAACCGCCCCTCGTTGCGGATGGGAGTGGATATGCCACTATGCTCGTCAACCCATCCGGGAAGACTACCAATAACTTTGGTCGGGCCGACAGGAAGAAATGGATGACACACGGGGCAGAGACGTCCGGAGTTAACGGCTTAATCATTTGGCTGGGAAGCGCTGGCGGAAACCAGTCTCACCCGCCGGAGAGTGGTTCAGAGGTTTTGTGCAGCAGAAACCCCAAAAAGCTTGATTCGGCGGCGGATGCTCTAACGGCTCCCTCTGATGGAGCCGTTGAAATCACAAGCCTCTTGTCATCTGCCCGACGGAGACATCCTGTATGATGAAAGAGGGAGACGAAATGAGAGTAAATGGTTAAATGACAGAAAAGGAGTGACTGCCTAACGCTTCAGAGGCATTATGATTTTCTCATAAATATAAATTTTGCCAAATTTAGTGGACCATCGTCTTATAGAAACGAAATATTACAACTTTGCAAACCCAGCTGAAAGATGTACCTAATGTTGTGAAGCTAATTTCGAAGAAGTATTTTGAAAATAATATTACAATTCTGCCCACGTGAATACCCAAGGCCAGGAAGTGTCTACAAAGTAGATAAATAGGTTATACTGTAGACAGATAATGAGTAATATACGTACACCAGTATTAGAAGAAACCTCATTGATATCCGTTTCCAACTCTTTATGTTACAACCAAGAGAATATTTAATTTTATGCGTTGCTAAAAGCTACAAATTGTTCGTTGTCAACATGTACTTAGCGCTTTTGAGTAACCTCTGATAAGAATGACGTAATGGATATAAAGCAGAAATAGTATGCTTTCAAAACGCACGCTGCCCGGATAAAGTCAAGGTAGGAGAGTTCCTTCTTCAGATCAGCATTCTTTAGGAAACTTAAAGGCTAAATAACTAGATCTCAGATATTAAGAAAAATTTATATTTAATGTTTACAAATTATATAAAATACAAGGGTATAAGTTTTATTTGTTTCATTTATATGCCGCACTTGATTTTAAGCTCCTGCCTTTGGAACTATTGCTTATCGTTTACGATGTTCGCTGGCTTACATTTTTTAACATTAAATTTATACACACATTCATACTTGGAGGCACAATCCAGAGTCTAAGCATGATGGTGAATAGTCCAGTATAAAGTAAAATTCCCATTCTGCAATGCTGTGGTTTTAGAAGCTAGCATACCATAGAGGCAGTTCACCACAATTGAATTTTGTGTATAATGCCTAAAATGAAGTAAAGCAGAAATTAACATTTAATGGTGAATTTTTTCAACAAACTTCTGGCTTAGCAATGGGTAATCCTCTTTCTCCTTTTTCTGATCTTTTTATGAGTTTTTTTGAAATGCCAGTCACTAAAGCATTCCCTTTAATTTTTAAAATTTGGTATAGATTTGTTGATGATATTTTTGCTATTGTTCCTGATAAACTCATAAATGATGCTTTAAAATTATTAAATTTGCAAGATAAAGGTATAAAATTCACATTAGAGACTGAGATTAATGGAGTTCTTCCTTTTCTAGATCTAAAGATAATAATAAATTAAGCGTTATTATTTGTAGGAAGTCTACTCCTATCGATAATTACATACGAAATACAAGTTTAAACCCTTTTCACATAAATATGCTGTTTTCAATAGTTTGATTTATAGATTAATAAATATAACAATGAATAAAGAGGAATTTAATAAACAATATAAACATATCACTAATACTGCTTTAATTAATGGTTTTAATAAAGACTTTATACATAAAAAATGAAAAATTTGAATATAAAAAAGCTGTTAATTATATTTCTATCCTTAAAAAATAAAAGATGGTTATAATTTTAAAAAAATTTACTTAGCATCCTAAGGTTAATAAACGTTTTCAAATTTTTTAAAAGAGTTTGCTATAGCTTTAGTTCCTCAAAATAAATATAGTATTAAAATTTACTGCATTTCTCCAGAAAAGATAAACTCCTGATAGTAAAACATCTGATATTTACCAGTTTAATTGTTTCGATTGTGATAAAATTTATATTAGAAAGACAAAACGTAATTTAGAAACCGGAACGAAGAATATTTTCGTAATATTAAGTATAAACAGACTGATAAATCGGCCGTCCCAGATCATTTTTGATCATTTAACCGTGAAATAAATCCTGAAGTTAAATTATTAAAGCAATTAAATGGTCCGATAGATTTAATGGTTTGGGAAAAGATATTTATTTAAAAAAAACATCGCGTAATGATATTATGAATTTTGAAATACTGGCAGTTCAATCTGTTTTTAAATTTGTTTTATTTTCAGATTTTGGTGATACTAACAAGAGCATATCGACGCCTAGCATTCGTAACGATGGCAGCAGCTTTATTTCCGGTTCAAGATGTATGTAAGTTTACTTGAAATCGTGATCCCAGAGAATTTATAAGAATTATCATCATTTCTTATAAGATAAGTGAAGTTTTAAGTTACAAATTATTATATTTGTATATGTCCCATTTTACATTTATAGGAACTGCATTGCGCTCTAGTGTAATTTTCTGTTTACGGCTTTCTAAACATGATCTGAACCATTCCAAGTTAGTGTCTTATATACCGTATTGGTGTAGTTTACTTACTATGAGGGGCAATGAAATATAAAAAGGCCTTTCATTCCAGAAAATTTATTCATGAAGAATAATTGAAATTAACATTTTTCTTACATTTCTACATATTTCCCCATCTTTTCTATGCATTTGTTCCAATGGACAGGCAAATTTTAATGCCAGTTTCAAAGAAAGTACGAGGATAGGTGCGGAGCCAGTTGCGCAAGAGGTCTTCCACCTTCTCATTGGTTGTGAAACGATGTCCTCCAAGAGTTTCTTTGAGTGCACCAAACATGAAGATGTCACATGGTGAGAGGTCTGAGCTGTAGGGTGAATATTGAAGGGCAGTCCAGTGCATTTGGGCCAACTTTTGCTGAATTGCTACTGCAGTGTGTGGTCTGGCATTATCCTGCAGAATCAACACATTTCTGATTGGGCTACTGCGATGTTTTGGCCAGAAAGCAACTTAAACTTGACCGAGGAGGTCACAGTAATAGGCAGCATTAATGGTCCATTGTTGTTGTCCTTGTGGTTCGAGGAAATCAATGAGGACACCTTTTGAGTCCCAGAACACTGTGGCCAAAACTTTCTCTGCTGGCAGTCGTGATTTGGCTTTGGCTTTCACCAGCGGTTGCTCTCCACTCCTCCTTCACTCCAGAATGGCCCTCTTTGATATGGGTGTGTAATGATGCACCGATATCTCATCACAAGTGACTATTCTGTCCAGAAAAGCATCACCCTTCCCTTCGTAGTGCATGAGAAGCGTGCGACACATTTGAACTCGCACTACTTTCTGCTCTGCAGTGAGGTACCACGGAACTCAATGAGCTGACACTTTTCTCAATTTCAGCTTCCTTCGAATGATTGGTTGGACACTCCCATAGCTTATGAGAAGTTGTCTACAAATCTCAAGCACTGTGATGTGGCGATCCCCTTCAATGATGTCTTGAACAGCTTGGATGATTTCTGGATTGATGCTGGTGCATTGGTGGCGAGGGTGGGCCAAGTTTTCAACACGTTCACGTCCTTCATTAAACTCATGGCAGCAATGTTTAACTCTGGACCATGAAAGGGTTCTTTCCCCAAACTGTGGGAGTAACCGACAGCAAAATATCAGCTGCATCATTATTTTCATTGACAAGAAACTTGATTATTACTCTTTGCACAACAGCTGGTTGCACCTCTTTCTCAGACATCTTGACAGTAACTGATTCCCTAGGCCACTGTCCCCTTCCAGAGACCTCACTGCATGTACTGTAAAAGCCTTGAACCCAGCTGAGGGACAAATAGTATAAAAATAACGATATAAATGTTTCTGGCACTGACTGCAATTTACCAAAAGAAAAGTCACTGTAAAGAAAATAGCTTTATTATGAATACCAAATACATGGATATAGAAACTCTATTCAGCTCTTATGCAGTAATGCTTATTCAATACAGGTGCAATAAATAAAATTTCAAACTGTACTAGTACTGATTTTTTATAAGTGCCCCTTATTTAATATAAACTCGTGTGGTCAGAGGAAGATTTTGTAGGCTAAGCATTGTACCACGCAAAGGTTAGCTGTATACTTATATTCTTACATCATACATTTTATGTATTATGTGCTTGGAATAGTTAACCCTTTCACCTTTCCCAACGTGGCCCGGTTCATTTCAGTGGCTGCAGATAAGATGTCTGGAGGATGAAAGAGGTACTCATATTTCTCCTGTCAGCTCTATTATAATAGTCATTCTATTATGTGTTTCAAATGGGAAGGTTTTTGTCTTTGAGCGCTACTAGGTGAGCAACCAATCGGAGTCTTGCTGTGTTGTCATATTGCATTCCCGCTAAGTGGTGTGTGAGGAGCGCCAGCCTAATCAATCTGTATGAAATACTATTCGCGCTAAGACGAAATTTCAGATTTTGCTAAAACTGATCCATGTGGAGGGTAGAGAGTAAGATATCTAACATAACCATGAAAACCTCAAAGTTTTAGCTCAAATAGTTTTTCTAATACAAATAATCCCCCAGGTGCCTACTTCGGTAGGTACGGGTTTGGCGCACCCGGGGTCCCGGGCCAACAGTCTCCCTCGTGTGGGCTCCTCTTCGTGGTTGAGGGAGACAGTCAACAGGCCCACCCACGTGTAGGCCGTGCGTGGAGACCCGTGTCGGTGGAAAGGTTTGTCCTGGTAGTTGAGGTATGCGCATCTGAGCTCGTACGATGTACTTCAGGATTCGGGGAGGGTGCGCATTTCTAATACAGTACTTTGGTTTCTGCTTCGCCTAAACGGGAGGTTAGGGACTAACCCATCCCTAATCAATCGGCCAGGACTAGGTATTGTACCGAACTCAAGGGTGAGTGGGACGGCGAGCTCTCTATATCCCCTGTGTAGCCCTGTCATCCCAGTGGGATGACCCCTTGTTGGACTCTGGTAGGTGGGGAGCACTAGAGAATGAAACTTAGTTCATCTATTATGGTAAACCCCTCTATTTATAAAATTATTAGCAAAAGTGGAAAGGAAATAGTCGAGTGTAGTGGTCCTCCCTATTGAGTTATTTATAGAACTGAGGAAGGTCGGAAGTTTAGCACCGTGAATCCGTTCGTTATTCAGAAGGGCTTAGATAGTATTGCTTGTTCTGTGAAGGAATGTACTAGATCTCGCAATGGCACGCTCCTGGTCGAAGCAGTTTCTTCGACACAGGCTGCTAAAGTATTGAAAGCCAATATGCTTGCGAGCTATCCGGTGCGCGTTGAATTGCATAAGACTCTGAACTCCTCGCGTGGTGTCGTGAACACCAGCGCACTGGATGGTATTTCCAATGAGGTGATTAAGCAAAACTCTGCGGAACAAGGTGTGACTAACGTATATTGAGTTCACCGCAAAAACGAGGTGAACAAGTGCCCACTCGCATCCTGTTCCTTAACTTTGATCGGGCAGAACTCCCGAAAATGATTAAGGCAGGGTATGAAGCTATTGAAGTGAGGCAGGATATACCTAATCCACTGAGGTGTTATAAATGCCAGCGCTTTGGCCACGCAAGTGATTCATGTAATGGAGTTGCCACTTGCGTTGACTGCGGGGAAGTGGTTTATTGCAAAACAGGCATATGAAATGACACAAACTAAAAAGTCTTAAGGGTTATAACAAACAAACCGTGGACATGTGGATGTATTTGCGTATAAATGTTTATAGATAACTGGTATTATGTTTATAAAGCAAATACTCCTTGATTGACACTCTAAACAAGTAGGTGTATACTCATTGCACTTTAAATGAGAAGAATGCTACACTGAATATCTTCTACGTTTACAATACACGTTGCAATACTTTGCGATCGTATCTAGAAATTATGCAAAATTTACACAGTTTACTGTTTGTTACACAACAATTAATTTTTTAAAAAAATATAATACACTAAACACTGGCAGAAAAATTTAAACTGAGCATTATACACAGGTTTTGAAATGCATATGAACGAAAATATCCCTCTTGAAAAATTACAATGTGAACTTTGAAGTTTATGTGTTTGCTTTCACAAAAACAAATTTATACTACTACATAATGATCTGTACTTGTATAAAAAGCACTTTATAGCTCAGACGTTGAACAGTACTGGAAATAATACAAAAGTGCAGGTGAAATGATCCCTTGAAAAGTACAACGTTAAATTTTGCTTTGTCTAGAAAGAGCACAATATGCAGAATATTGAACTTTAGAAACACTACACTATACACAAAAACCACACTCTTCACTAACTGCTGCGTCGAGGACCCTTGACACGGCATTTAGGCGTGATGGCACACTTACGTGTTTTCAACTGTAGCATAAGACGCCGATCCTGCAGTGTGGCGGGTACTAGCAGTGGAATATGCAGCTTTGGTACACCGTCTTCGTCCACCTCGGGCAGAGAGGCGAGGAGATGGTCAAGCCCGTCGTCCTTACAGCTGTTACAGGTGCACCACCTGTTGATGTACTTAACCAGCAGAGACTCCGCCGACCAATCTGGAAACATGTTTCGCCGTGTGAAGACTCACGAGAATTTGCAGGGCGTGTAGGAAAGTACCCTTAGCAGTGACGGGTCTGGCAAGGAAGTGTTGCTGTATGCAAGGATTCGGAGGAAAAAAAGGTGAGGAAATATTATGTATGGATACTGTAGGGGTAAATGCGTGTGGTTGGGGGCAGGAGAAGGGGAAAAGGGTTATACCTTAACGATTGACGGGGAGGGTAGGAAGTGGATTGTGGAGAGAGAGTTTGGAACGAAATTTCGTCAAGGGGTACGGGTTGGAGGTTGGGAAAAAGAAGAAAAAGAAGAAAGACATACTAGGGGAAACTGTAGTGTTGAAGGTTATGGTTGCGAAAAGAAAAGGAAGGAGAATGGAGGATAATGCCTGCGGAGTAGAAGGAGGAGGAAGGATGCAAGTTGGGTGAATATGATGGAGAGGAGGTTAGGGTGGATTGCGGCAGTTTATTTCCTGTAGCATGAGTGAAATACGCGTTGGAAATTACGCCACTGTCGGTGCTGGAGCCTGATGTAAGAGACAACTATATAACTTCCACCTTAGTCGGCAGAGTCGGGTGATGGGTACTGCTACTGCTGTTCATCGACCGCCAGAGGTAGCTGTGGATATGCTGGTTGCAGATGGTTGGCACAGACAACATTTGCAAAAAATTGCTGCTGATGTTGTTCTTGATCCCATAGTGATACTTGTGCTTGTGGATGGAAATCTAGAAGAGCCTGATTACCGTATAGCTGGTTACTGTCGTTGTATAAAGCGAGCTGTTGATGCTCGGTTAAGAGCTCTCTATAGACTCTTCCAGATGCCGACGGAAAAAAAAGGTTCGGTCTCTATGGTTACCGAGGTAATAGCTGGTTGTGACAAGTTGAATGTTCAAATGCCAAAGCAAGACTAAGTGACTAAATGTGAAGTCAGGAAGCCCGCCTAGTGTATTTAAAGGGACTGGTAATCAGCTGTAGTGTACCGTGGTTTAAAGTTCGCCAAATCCGCACGATTAAATTCTAATGTGAGAATGCAACGCACAGAACACAGCACAGCCATGCAAAGTTGCAAGTTTAAAAGAACAAATAATCAGTAAAGTCGCTGAAGTTAAACTTCTCCAAAAGTGTCATTCTTCTTCCAGCGTGAAAATTGCAAACGAAGCCAAGTGCTCACACATACACATTGGTCATTTTTCAACCACAAGAAACGCAACCTCAGCACTCGACATGAAACCACACACACGCACGCGCACACACACACACACACACACACACACACACACACACACACACACACACGTGCAGCACTTCAGCACCGGGAATTGCAATGTAAGCGCTGGACAGGAAGCTGCGCACGCAAACCCCGCTGTAGTTTTCGGACAGTGCGAACCGCAAGCCAAGCATTTGACAAGATCACTTTACTTTTACGTGCGAGGCAAATTGCCTTTAGAACGGAACTTTAATTATTACGAAATATCTTAAATTTAATTTTGCAGCTGATGGGGGGGGGGAATTTTAATTCATACATAAAACGGATTCTGTGGCCATTAAATGGTAAGACCGGAAATATCGCAGAAAAATGTGTCCGATTGCAATGTAGGTAGTTGCAGCAAACTAACCCACCGGGATTTTTAATGAGTCACTTCACTTATCTGTGTAACCTCAATTAGTGGGGGCGATCATAAGTTGTCCTTAAAAAGCACGCTGCCGATAAACCCTTTCTTGTAAACGGAGAAGTTGCTTTGAAGGTGAATATTGTGGAATAACGTGTGCTTTTAAGTTTCGCTACAGTGGTATTACTTGAACCAGCACTATTGCGACTATCCCTTAGATTGGCGCCATGCAGGATAGGCAGATTATTTTATTCGACACACACATTGAGTTAAGCATTGTTCTCCATTTGACTTATATAGCTTTTAAATTTGGTCAGGAAAAGGAGCGTTGGTATTTGCAAGCGAGCCTGTGAACTTTCGTTTTATTTTTCACGGACGTTTAGCCACGCAGGTGTTAGCCGAATAGAGCCTAATGCTGGCGTAAGTGACGACTTAGCCTTACATCCTACGTTCGAAATTGTAACGCAGAGACAGAGAAGCATGAAAAAGCTCATGTCTGGTTTCACTGAAACCGAAATTAATGAAAACTCGGTGTAGAAAGATGTAGATCCGAAGCAATGCGTAACAGAACTGTTTAAAGACGTTGTAAATTCTGCCAAAAAAACCTACTGGAGAACGAACCCGGGTAGTTAAGTCGATATCGGATGACAAGCTGCCGCTCAAAACGTTCAATATGTGCGTGCGGCAAATGGACCTATTGAATGCTGATGCCGTTCTAAACTGCATACAAAATGTCACGCAAAGCAATCAACGGATTCGTACCATAAGCCGTGCAAAGTCTGTCGTGGCAATAAAAGTATACAAATACAGAACGAAGACAATCTGTGTTTAGCTAGGGCCATTGCGGTATGCAAAGTCAAAGTAGATGGCGACATCAATCATACAACGTTGAGGCGTTCGGATTACCTGCAAAAACAGGGAGCCATTGAACTCTGCCAAAGAGTTAGAAAATTAAATGGGTGCTTTGCTATACTGGACGTCCAACAATTTGATAACAGATTAAAGGGTTACGCGATAATGGCATTCGCAGACCATACTGGAAAGAACGTGCTCTACGCATCAGAAAAACAAAGCGATAAGCCTAATGATCACCTTACCACGGTGGGTACTTTAATGCATTCGTGGACTTACACATGTGCTTGAAATGTAAGTTGTACTGTCGTCGGTGTCTCCTTCCCTCGCTACATAAAAAAGAGTTTCAGAAGTGTGACGTAACATGTCCAAAGTGCCACCAGCAGTGTGCTAAGACACACAGCGAGTACATACACCATGATACTTGCCATCATGACTTTAACGGCCCGACACGCTTTGCTAACCACGCAAACAAGGGCGTCTTTTATCCTTAGGCGCTCTCCGTGTGCGATGTTGAAAATATGTACCACCTGCAATAAGCTGGTGAATCTTAGGCGCAGAAAAGGTGCAGGCTCTCCACGAACTGCAGGCTTCATGTGATAGGCAATCAGATGTTCTACATGCAACCTTACTGCTCGCCGAACAAGACAAACTGCTTCTTGTTCATGTTATAGACTTTAAACGTTCCAAACTTATGCGTGCTTCACCAAGCGTGTCCGCTTTGCATAGGCGAACCTGAAAGGACGGCATTCCGCACAGTGTGTGGTACGAAAGAACACGTGTTTATGGAGGGCCCCGAGAAGCAGCTCTTTCATCACGTGACGAAGCCGAGATTCCAAGCCTGGGACGTCGTGCTCATAGCCCACAACATGAGAAGCTATGACGCCCAATTTCTGTTGAAGTTATTGGTGGGCATCTTATAATGGACGCCCGAGCTCATTATGCACGGTACTAATATCTACCAAATGAAGTACGATGACGTCACATTCCTAGATTCACTGAGCTTCATTTCCATGCCACTGGCTCGCTGTTCAAAGACCCACGGTTTGAAAGAATGCAATTGCCACTTCCCTTATCTGTTTAACACGAAAGAAAACGAACACTACGCGAGTTCGATTCCCGAGAAGAGTTATCACTTCCCGGAGGAAATGTGAGTAGAGGGGAGGAAGGCCTTCGAGCGGTGGCGCGAGGAGAGGAATTCCTAGGGATACGTTCTCAACATGAAGCAGGACATGGTGACGTACTGCAAGATGGACGTGTTTCTGCTAAGACGAGGAGTTGTCAAATTTATGCGGGAATTCCTAGACGAGAATGGGATATACCCGTTCATGGGAGTGCGTCAACTCCCACATGCGTTCATGTGCGTGTACCGCAAGCGGTTCATACCGTGCGACAAGAATGCTCTCATGCCCACTAGAGGTTACCGTCTGGCAGATCAGTCCCGCATCGCCTGCATATGGCTGACATGGCTGAAGGCTCAGAGTAACATCACCATCCAGCATGCCCTAAGAAGGCACGAAGTGAAAGCTCTCTGGCACAAGGTAGTCGTATACAGGGAGGAGGACAGCGAAGCGAAGAGGGTCAGGTTCTTCCACGACTGCTGGTTTCACGGCTGCCAGCGATGTTTTCATAACTACCACACGACCCTGTACAACACGGGTTCGGAAACTAAGGCCCTCAGCTATGTAAACACCGCGAGAATAACGAGCAAGATAAGGAGCGCAGGTGATGATGTCGTGGAAATGTGGGAGTGTAAGTTTAATGCCATGACGAAGGCCGATCCCCAGCTGGCGGCATTCGCGAAGGCCTTCTCCCAACCTGAACCCCTGAATCACAGGTAATCCTTCTTCGGCGAGCGATCAAATTGCACGAAGACCTACGCCGAGGCCTAGGGTGACACGAAAACGTTTTATTTCGACGTCTGCTACCGCCAGCCCTTCGTTAACAAGCCGAGGCCCTACCACCTGGAATAGCAGACGATTCACTTGGATCGCTTTCTACCACTGAAGGACATACCTGGAGGTGTGATTAAGTGCACCGGGTTGCCTCTGGACAACCTGTATCACCCCGTGCTACCTGTGTGAGTGAACGGCATGCTGATGTTCCCGCTGTGCCGCGCATGTGCAGACGAGGAGAGCACCGAGTAATGCCGGCACACGGAGCACGAGCGGTCGCTAACGAGGTCATGGGTCCTAGACGAGTTGAAGATGGGCCTCGAGGAATGTTAACGGCTGCTTCTCTTCGACGAAATCTTGGATAACGAAATGACGCGGTACGACCCCGTCTCCGGTTCCAAGGGGCTGTTCCAGGATTATGTAATCGAGTACCTCAAAATCAATACTGTGACTTTGTGGGTTCGTGAAATGAAAAGTCCAATTTCACCACTCAAAAATGTTCTTTATTTCCACCGACTTACAGTTTAACTCTTGCCAATTACACAGAATTACGTGCTGCACACAATTACAATTCACCAGTTCGTCCGTTACAATTTCACTTGTACTCGCGATTACGTCAACTCCGATGCACTTACACAGTTACGTAAAGTCTTCCGTTGCACAATCTTCTCGTTCATTAACACAGCGTTCCTTTGCTAGCACGTCACTCACTCACACTCAACTTCTGACTAGCTGCAGCCCTTTTTATAGGCATCTCGCCGTCTTCTCGGCTTTTCTAGTTCCCAGGCGAAGATTCCAGATGATAGGAGAAGGGGAGAGAAACGTCCAGGGACGAGTGACATTCCTTTAATCACCCCTCAGTTAGTGACAGAGACTAATGGGAGGCGTGGCTCGGCCGCCACCCTGGTTTCCTCACAGCTGTGCCGTCATACCTTCCGCTAATTGGGTGACAATACAGAGGCCTCCGGTTAGCTCTCGGACTGCAATATGCCAAAGAAGAAGGCGCAGGACGTCCAGAGTTTTCTAGAATGCGAACGTATAACTCTCGACCCGAACGCCATCGCCCCCAACCAGGGTAGGCGTGAACTCGCCGAGCTCACCTTGAACAGCTTCTGGGAACAAATGGGTCAACGTAATAACCTGCCAACATGTGAGCTGGTCGACCGCTACGACAGGCTCATCGAGCTGCTTAACGACCCCGCCGGAGAGGTCTAGTCCTTACTCCCGGCCACGGATGAGGCAATGGTCGTGGTGTAGCGGTACTTGGAACAGAGCTCCAAGGTCAATTCCACGGGGAATGCCGTCGCCGCCGCGTACGCAAACATGCACTCATGAGTGGAACTTTACGCGTGACTGCGCAAGCTCGGGAACTCTCCTGCAACTGCATGAAACACTCCGTTTCAAGTACACGCATATTCTCACCCTCTTTCTGCCTCAAAGCACAGACATTTAGTTATTTTAATCATATTAAATTAAGGAGCATGATCAGCAAAGTTTTTAATTTGCATGCGTTCTCTAACCCTTTCATTTGATTTTTGCGCCTATTAACTAGTACCGATTGAACTACGAATTAAGATAAAAGGGCACTCAAACATGAAGAAACTATGGGATAATAACTTCCAAAAAATCACCTCCACCGCCACCGCAGACGCCCCCGTTTACGCCGCCTCCGCCCTCGTTGCAGCCGCCTCCGCCCCCGTCGCCACCGCCACCACCACCACTCCTATTATCTTCCCCCCATGGGCCTACTGCGGTAGGTACGGGAATTGGTGATCCCGGAGTCCCGAGCCACGCTGACACCCTCGATGTGGGTTCCTCTTAGTGGTGAGGGGTCAGACAAAACACCCACACACGTGTAGGGCGTGCGTGGAGACCCGTGCCGGTGGAAAGGTTTGTCCTGGTGGTTGAGGAAACGCGCATTTGAGTTCATTCCTGTTTTCTTCTGGATTCGGGGAGGGTGGGCATTTCCAATACACTACTTTGGTTTCTGTTTCACCTAAACTGGAGGTTAGGGACTAACCCACCACTAATCAATCGGCCAGGACTAGGTACTGTACCGAATTCCAGTGTGAGTGGGACGGCGAGCCCGCTATATCACTTGTGTAGCCCTGTCATCCCAGTGGGATGACCCCCTGTTGTGCTCCGTGCTGGGTGGGGAGCACTGGGGGATGAAACTCATTTCATATGTTATGGCAAACCATAATTAAAATAAAACTGTAAAGAAAGGTGGAAAGGAAATAGCTGAGTCTTGTGGTCCTCGCTATTTAGTTACTTGTAGAACTGAGGAAGGTGGTAAATTTACTACCGAGAACCCGTTCACTATTCAGAAGTGTTTATATACAATTGCTGGTCCTGTAAATTCACGTACTCGATCTCGCAATGGCACGCTCCTAGTCGAAGCCGTTTCTCCGTCGCAGGCTGCGGAAATTTTGAAAGCCAATATGCTTGCGTGCTATCCGTTGAGCGTTGAATTGCATAAGGATCCTGAACTCCTCGCGTGTTTTGTAAACACCAGCGCACTGGATGGTATTTCCAATGAGGAGATTTAGGAAAACTTTGCAGAACAATCCGTGACCAATATATTTCGAGTTCACCGCAAAAAACGTGGTGAACTGGTTCCCACTCGTACCCTATTTCTTACCTTTGATCGAGTAGATCTCCCGCAAAGGTTTAAGGCAGGGTATGAAGCTATTGAATTGAGGCAATATATACCCTATCCATTGAGGTGTTATAAATGCCAGCGCTTTGGCCACACAAGTGTTTCATATTATGGAGCTGCTACTTGCATTGACTGTGGGGAAGTCAAGCATGCCACTGCATGTACTTCACCCGTAACGTGTGTTATCTGCAATGGCAATCATTCATCGAACTCCAGAGAATGTCTCCGTTTTATGCAGGAGGTGATCCAAGAGTTCCGGGTAAGAGAGAGGGTGTCCTTCGTGGAAGCCCGGAAACTCTTGCATATTCGTCAGCCTTCTGTACCTAGGACCGTTATTTATAGTGCAGTTGCAGCTACGCCGGTACCTAGAAGTGAAATCGCAACACAAACTAGCGACACAAACGGGGCAGTAATATCCGTAAAAACAATTATATCCAGATCACAGCCAAAGCAGCAGACACCAGCACGAACAATAGTGACCACACCTACTAAGTCTAGTACAATGAAGAACATTGCAGGCAAGTCACCGCAGAAAGCATCTAGCTCGCAAATATGTGTACCAGTAATATATAATGCATTGCCCAGAAAGTTCAAGACCTCATATGAAGGAACTGGCTTTCTCAGGGAAAATAATGCTAGTACCAAGCAAAAGGAGCGAAAAAGTCCACGACTATCTCCGCCAAGAACATCTTCGGAGGAATCATCTAGAGAGGACTGAATTCGGCTGCTTTCATCTTCGCCGATCGCGGTTTCCAATTTACCAGTAGGAAAACGGTCCTCCTCCATTGAGGATGTGGAGCAGGTAAATGCACTCCTCACTGCTAAAACGACAATGAAAAACGCAGGATAAACCTGCTGAAAATACTAGCCCGGCCTCTAAGAATAGGAGCAAACTGTTTCGACCACTACTGGGCAGGTAGTTTGTTTTGATAACATGTTAATATTGAAAACGGGTTTTTATATCTTTTGGTATATTATGGTTAGTTATAGTTTTTATCGCTTTTTCTTCATTCGAATGAATTTATTTTATATATTTATTTTATTTAATTATTTATTTATTTATTTTATAGTTTTTGTTTTGATTTGTTCCTTTTTTGAGTAATTTATAACTGGCTATTGCCATGAATTAGTTTTTGTAAGGGCGCTGATTACCAAGCAGTTGAGCGTCCTTATATACAAATCATCATCATCATCATCATCATCATCATCATCATCATCATCATCATCATCATCATCATCATCATCATCATCATCATCCTACTAACTTGTAGATGTACTTCGAAGCATATGGTTGATTGCCTTGACACTAAAACGGTTCATGTGGCAACAGGATCTTTAGAGCAACGTCTCGTAAAACCGTCAATATCAAATGGTACACAACCATTTGCCTGCGGGAAGTCTTTGGTGAAGTAAGAGAACCAATAAGTCGCTACGTTCATTATTCATTTCTTCTAACAACGGAGTATATGAAGGCTCAAGAATAGAATTGATTGGCCATCCTCCATACGGTCCTGGCTTGGCACTCAATCACTTCTTTTTGTTCCCGGACATCACGAATAAATTCCGTGGAAAACGATTTTCATAGGTGGAAGTATCCGTTGATACCTTCAAATACCATATTTTGGAGGTGTCTCAAAAAGACTGGATTAAATAATTTGGCGAATTGTTCAAATGGATGCAATTGTGTATTGATCATAAAGAAAAATATTTAAAAAACGGCAAAGCAGTTTTAAAACGGAAATTACGTTTTTTAATTGTTGGGTTCAAAATATAAATAATGCTCCTCGTATGAATAAGATAACGGTATAACAATGGTAGAAACGTACCAAAGTAGTCAGAAAGAAAGACTACCGCTCAGAATGTCCTGGCAAATGACTAGCGAGGTGGTAGGGTGTCTGTATGACGTTCAAGAGGTCCCGTGTTCAAATCTCGGTCAGAGTGAGTTTTCTTGATAAGGGTTTCCGAAGTCGTCCCTTTACCTGAAAGATTAATGTCACGTAACTCTAAGCTATGTGGGTCTTGGGCTCATTTGAGCATTATTTCTCAAATTTTATTCATTGTCCGATATAACTTGTGCACTTACAGACCATCGGCCTGGGAATTTACATCAGTGATACAGAATAAAATATAACTGAAATGTAGAAGCATTTGGAAATAGTACTAGCTATAACAGGGCAGTGCGTTGAAAAGGTAAGTCACATAATGCAACTATATACGACAACACGTCAACTATGAAGAGTAAAATGGAAATCACTGCTCGCTCCACGCCCCGCCAAATATATTTCATATGGGTGGTTCAACATTCCTTACTTACATACCCTTAGCGCACACCGTAGGAGTAGACTGACCTTGGTATATTGAGCTTCAGGTTATCGCTGGGAGCTTATATTGACCCCAGCTGACACGATTCCAGACCTTATAGTTGTGTCAGGGGCCACAATTGATAACACAACCGTCATGAGGTACAACTGCACCATGAGCAGCCTTTTTTTTTTTTCGTAATTTTACGTCCTCCAAAGTTAAGTCATATCGGACGATGAATGGAATGGGTGAAATGATGCTCAAATGAGCCCAGGGTGCATAAAACTTGGAGTTACACGATATTTGTCTTTCAGGATAAGGGAAACCCCTTGAAAAACCTTATTCAGATAACTCACCCTCACCGAAATTCGAACTGGGGACCCCTTGAACGTGAGGCAGACACGCTACCACCACGCTAGCAAAGCGGGCACACCGCCATGGGCAGTGACCACTACCCACTCAAGATTGAGATATTGGCCAATGATCACAGCGATCGCATGAAATATCAGAAATGCAGAAGGAGTGTGATCACAAGCACTTCCGAGAATATTTATTACGATCAATATCCCACACTCCGGTGCAGACATTAGCGTACGAACAACTAGAAACTTTTTTGAAACAATACCTAAAGAAAATCCACCCCGTGCTAACAATACGGCTGTCACGGACACTACGTCTCCCCTGGTGGTCACCGGAATGCCCCCGGATGATGGCGGAGAATCGCTGCGCGTACTCCGTTTATCGGAGGGAATGAACAGGGGAGACATATCTCATAGCAAAACAGACGGAGGTACGAGTACGACGTAAGATGAGAGAGATCAAGAAAGCGTCATGGGTAGCATAATGTTCGGCACTCACCTCCGATGCACCGACGACCCTCTTATGGCAGCACTTACTTGGTTTAAATATTAAATTAAACCCAAAGACGCCATATCCCATATTAGGATAACCGGCATTACAGACACATTTCCTGCAACACATTGCCCCAAACTATGTGACGGAATGTACAACGAGGAATCCAGTTCCTTTGGAACTGTGGGAATAATAATAATAATAATAATAATAATAATAATAATAATAATAATAATAATAATAATAATAATAATAATAATAATAATAATAATAATAATAATAATAATAATAATAATAATAATAATAATAATAATAATAATAATAATAATAATAATAATAATAATAATAATAATAATAATAATAATAATAATAATAATAATAATAATAATAATAATAATAATAATAATAATAATAATAATAATAATAATAATAATAATAATAATAATAATAATAATAATAATAATAATAATAATAATAATAATAATAATAATAATAATAATAATAATAATAATAATAATAATAATAATAATAATAATAATAATAATAATAATAATAATAATAATAATAATAATAATAATAATAATAATAATAATAATAATAATAATAATAATAATAATAACAACAACAACAATAATAATAACAATACTAATAATAACAATACTAATTCATTGAGTCGAATAGAGCATAGTTACCGGGAGTCAAATCGTGTGAACATAAAGGATGTGACTGTACAGTAAACCTTAGTGTACGAATGGTAGCCATGATCTTGTGACTGGCATATGATCGTGCATTGTCTTGTTGGTGAAGAACACCACGGCCCAATTTTTGATGCCGGCGTTTCTGAATTCGTGGGTGGAGTTGTTGCAGTGAATTGGAGTACCGCTCACTGTTAATGGTGGTATTGGGAAGGAGCCAAACTACCAGCAGTATCCAATCCTGATCCCAGAACACAGTTGTCATGTGTTTCCGAAGAATAGTACTGGCCGTGACTTCTTGGGATGAGAGCTCGCAGCATACTTCCACTCAATAGTTAGCCACTGTTTCATTTAATTTATTTTCTGTTAAAATTTATCAGCAAAGTTTCTATCACCAAACTCGAAGTTTTAGATTTATTATCGATCGTTGAAGGGGGTACAAAAGGCTAGTCATACAACAATCCTCAGAAAGTTAACTCCTTTAGTGACAGAGCGTGCCTGATTTGAACAATTCGCACCGTGTGGAAGAAATACTTGTGTTGACAGAGAATTTGTCGAGTGTACTAAAACTATGAGGCAACAAAAGTCTCACCTCTAGAGGCTGGATCATTATTATTGAGACAATAAGGCCGTAGACAGCCACTGCCTCACAGAAGATCACGGAGATGAGATTCTTAGTTTTGATGCGTGGTGTTCTGACACACCCACTCACGATGGTTGATCCGCAAACATAGATGCCTCTGCAAATAATATATAACCTTTAATTAGTTATACCTAAGTAAGACCCGGAAATGTATTAGCTAAAGAAGATTCATTAAATTGATGAATTTACTGCCTTAACAGTTTATTTATGGTACTACTGAGTCAAGATGTATTTTATCCACGAGTGCAAGGTTTGACAAGCGAGACGAAGTCGAGTAGCGTGTTCATTTCCGCTAATGTATAAGCAACTAGTAACATACAAGGTTTTGTCCAACACTTACCCTAACCGTTAAAAGGCTTATTAATTTTAATTTAAATATAATAACATGTAAAACTATTTGTAATTTGATTTTCTGTTATATAGGGTTATATTGACCAAGGACGGCAGGATGTTTGTGACAAACATCGTTGGCTAATACCTAATATGAGAGAATCGATGTGGCTGGTCATTTCTAGGGAACTCTTTGGATTGTTGGTATAGTCTGAATAACATCTTACAGAAATTGATTGAGCGATTGTTTCCTACAAATTAAGAAAAATTATGTTTAATGGAAGTTTATTGAAAAGGAAGAGGTATCTATACCAGGTGAAGTTTTGGAGGGAGCCAAGAATGTTTTAGCAGAATTGTTACCAGGCATACCTAAATAAATATTAAACCTGGTATTGCCTAGTGTTTGTATTTTATTCAAACAGTGGTTAAAGTAAAATTTTATTCATCCTGAATATTAAATTCTTATTTTAGTAACCTCATTTCTATTATTAAAGTACGACTTTACAACTGAGTGTTGGATAAATGTATTAAAACTACTCAACAAGAACAAAGAGTTACTAATAAGTTATCTTTGTTTACTGATCGTGCACAGATAGTTTTATTAGTAGTTTTATTCATTCATTCATTTATTTGTTTATTTACTTACTTATTTATTTATTTGTTTACGTTTGTGGATTAGATGAAGTCTGTGGCTTCTAATATCCCTACTGATTTAAAGGAAGACATGGTAGCCGCAGAGTCACCGCAGCAGCTGAAATCAGGCAGCTACCTGCCAAATGTGAAAGAGTACGCAAACACGACACGTCGATACACTGTCTGGAAGCCAATGGCCGTTAGCAGTCGTTATAGTGGTAAAAGACAGTAAAATAATATATCCCTGCTGCTTATTGAACACTAAATTGTTTATCATTATCTTTCGGTATAATTCGTGTATTTGTGTCTATTTTTTAAACGTTTGGTTCTAGTCCTACAAATCTCCGTAATTTGAAGATTGATGCATGAACAGCAAAATATGCCAATCACTTTCTCTAGACTCGAGCAACTTGATCACATAGATCCCTGTTATACTGAAAAGAAATAGATATTTTTTGCCACAGCGTGTTTTGTGATACGGTATCGGCTATTGTCATGTGGCTTCAATACGGTATATACTGTAGCGTATGTTGTTGAATCAGAGTGTTTGCAGGAGTCATTGGATACGGTACGTTAATGAGAACAGAAACTGGAGCAATTATATGATATCGCAGCGTTCGATGGCACTGATGATGAGTTATTGGAAGATATGATAATTCATAACATTAACACACAGAGAAATTTCCCCCAAGGAGGCGTGGCAATTCGGAGACTAAATTTAAATCAATTTACAAATGAAGAATGCCTAATCTATTTTCGTTTTGATAAAATGGCTCTACGACGGCTAGTAAAGGCTTTACATATACCGCCTAGAATTGTAACAGGAACGATATTCTGCTACAGGTAAGTTTGAATAAACAATTTACATCGTTCGTATGGATATATATTTGGTTATGTTGTCTGACAGAATATTTACTATTAAGAGTGGAAGGTTTGTGCAAAAATCTTCGCCGCCTAGCATATCCCAACAGGCTGTCTGATTTGGAAGCAGTTTTTGGCGTAGCTTCTTCTTATTTATCAACAATAGCCAATGCAACGATGAATATAATATATAGAAATAGAGGTCACTTATTAACAAATCGGCCTAACCTAACATGGCTTGACAGAAATAAATTGCAATACTATGTATATGCTGTATTATTAAAGGGAGCACCTATACGACATTGTTTGGCCTGTTAGGTAGATGGTACAGCTTGAGAAGGTGATCCATGTGCTCCTTTATTGTACGGAAGGAAAATAGTTTTTTTCTTCCAGTTTCAGCTATCGTATTTGCAACTATTTCTTTTTATACAGTTAGATCTTCATATGGGTTGGTTGAAATTATTCCCACATCATTATTAATGGTAAAGCACAATCTTTCTTATATCATTTTGTAAGAGAAATGCCCACCCCGAAGCCTCATGTTAAATGGTGAACTATAACGGGTCCGGTTATTGATTATCGGTTAACTGTTTACAGTAAACATGCGCACGTGCAGAACATCGCTCACGTGACACCAGCGTTTACGGTAGCTGTCAAGAATATGGGCTAGAACTCCCTAATATCCAGCTAATAGTTAACGTTATCAGAAAGTGTTTTTTTTTAAATACATCCTCCAACGTTAAGCCATGCCGGACGATGAATGAAATGGGTGAACCCAGGGACCATTACACGACATTCGTATTTCAGGATAAGGGAAAACCCCATAAAAACATTATCCAGATAACTCACCATGGTCGAGATTCGAACTCGGGACCTCTTGAACCTGAGGCAGACCACGCTGCCATCTACATTACAGAGACAGGCTGAAAGTTCTTCAGTAAGGTTATTTATCGGATACCAAAATCTGCGGATCTAATTTACAGACATCCTATATAAACATTAGATATACCGATAGAACTTCGTATTTTGAAATGACAACTGAATAACATGAGAATTATTACTGATAAAATAAAGAAATAAAATCTTAAATTCTCTTTTTATTTCGTGGCCACGAAATATTACCAAAACGTAGCCGACTTTGATTCATTGAACAGTAACCTATTAGGTTGTCTCTAAGTAGAGCCCGGATTTGTAAGGACAATCAAATGATGAAATAAGCAAACAAATAAGAACCAAAAATTAGCAAATAAAAAATAAAAGTTTAATCATAAACGTATTGTTTGGTAGAATGTTTACCTTACTCACGCTTGTTACAGTACACAAGAGAGTTATCTTGAGAATATTTGTTCCATTGCCTTTAATTGCAATGGCCATATCGGTGGCCGTTCTCCTTTGGAACATATCGAAGGTGCTAACTCATATTAATTGGGTTTTGGGTATTAGATCACGCAGCAATTAGAACTCTGATTCATACCTCCAGACTCTGGGGAAGATGAAGAATTATCTTCGTCGGAGAAAAGTGCCCCACAGCCGGGAATCGAACCCGGGAGCCCTTTGGAATTTTCTTGTGGGAAGCTCCTGCGTTTTACAGTGAAAAAAGTTATACTGTAAAAAGGATCCCTCAACGTCACATGACGTTACTGGAACATACAAAAAAGCACCACAGTTCTTTATGAAAGAATTTTTCTTAGATATATCTTTCTGTATCAGAAAGTTTTGTAGAAATTTTACAGTTTCTAGTAACCAGGATTTTTCATCCATACCTTACAGAGGTTCTTGAAGGCAGTTTTAGCAATACCGCGAATCTCTGAAGACAACGTTTCTGAAATTTCATGTATCAAAGAAAGTGAATGCTCCAAGGTATTAGTTTGAGTTTCCAACTGTGTTTCAATAGCAGATATTTTGGAGAAGTGTTTATGGATGTACTCTATCTTATCTTGAATGCCAATATTAGCAAAACATTCTTGTGGTGTGACGATGTTGCTTGTATCCTCTGCAACTAAGGAGTACAACACTGTTTTTGCTTCATTGAAATAGAATGACACAGCCTTTAACAAAGAACCTTATTGAGCTAAAACTGACTGAGGAGGTAAAGACAAATTTGGAAGGCTTCATGAAATTTGTAACTCTAATCGACGACAGTACAAACACTTTCTTTGCGCTAGAGACAAGAAGATCCACGTTTTTATATCGGCTCCTGACTCTTTCGGCGAGACCATGATGGCTAATAGTGCAAATTTGCTTTTAAATTAATGTGATTTGGATAAAATAAGCTATTTTAGTTAAAAAGCATAAAATAAGCAAGAGAAAGTCGCATATACAGGATTCCATGGATAGTGTTGTGTACATTGCGAGCAGGTATCAGTCTTCAGTTGTTAACAATCACAAAATGGAGATAACAAAGTTTGAACTTAGAGTACGTCTGAAACACAACTGCAAACAAGATTAAAAACCACTGCTGCAGCTCGAAGAATACGTGAAGTGAAAGGAGAAGGTGTCAGTGAGCGTGTGGCACAGCGATGGTTCCAAATTTTCAACAATGTAGAAGAAAAGACTAAAGGTTTACCACGTTCTGGAAGACCTAAAGAATGGAATATTGAGGATAAACCCAAGGTCTTTTTTTGCCCGCCTCAGTAGCGTGTCTGCCTCACGTTCAAGAGGTCCCGAGTTCAAATCTCGGTCAGGGTGAGTTACCTGGATAAGTTTTTTCCGGGGTTTTCCCTTTTCCTTACAGACAAATGTCGAGTAGCTCTAAGCTCCATGGACCCTGGGCACATTTGAGTATCATTTCACCCATTTCATTCACCGTCCGATATGACTTAATGTTGGAGGACGTAAAATTAAAAAAAAAAAAGCCAAGGTTTTGCGAGAAAATCCGCAAAATTGTACCCGTAGGCTTTCAGAAGAACTTGGTGCATCAAAAGATAGCATATTTCGCCCCATTTAAGACATAAAACATTACAAAATTAAAAAACACTAAAAAATTAAAAAATAAATAAAAATAAAAAATGAAAAAGGTATTAAGACACTTGGAAAATTATACAGAAGCTGTAGATCTGTGCCCATGAACTGACACCTCCACAGGCTGAATTTAGAGTGGATATCTGTCGTCAGCTTATCCGTAATCACATGGTTAATAGATTTGTCAGGGGGATTGTCACTTGCGATGGAAAATGGGTCTATTACCGAAACCATGATGCCTGGAAACTGGTTCGATCCCCGCCAACCTGCCACAGTCATCGTTAAAATAAATCAGTTCTGTCCCAAAGTAATGTTGTGTGTTTGGTGGAAGTGTGATGGTTTGATTCACTGGGAGTTTGTTCCAAACGAGCGGACGGTTGATGCGGAACTTAAATCTCAACAACTGGAACGAGTTCGTGAAATTTTGAGACGGAGATACCTAGCATTAGTTAACCGAAATAGAGTTATATTGCAACACGACAATGGAACACCCCATACTACACGAACAACCATGGAAAAAATTCAGGAAATGAGACGAATCTCACTGCTACCACACCCAGTATACAGCTCTGATCTAGCACAATCAGATTGTCATCTTTTTCAATCCAATGCACATTTTGTACGTGAAAGCAATTTTTACAAATTTGAATCAGTGTAAGTGGGCGTCACCGGGTTCTTCGCTTTAAAACCAGGACTGGTACCGTCGTGGGATAATAAACCCCGCTCAACGACAGCTCAAGACCGCAGAATCTAATGGTCTATAACTTGAAAATTAGTTAATTGCTTGTCAGATCATATTTCAAATAATTGTCTTTCTTTAAAAACGACATTACTTATAAGACAGAGTCCCACAAATTTTAGTGAAGGTCCTCAAAGTCTTCTTAAAGGGTTTAGGATCATCAATGCTAAATGTAGAGAATCCGCGAGAAAACCCAGAGCATTACATTCTCGTGCAAATTCAATATTATACCAATACACCAGCTGATTCGAGGAAGTTGAAGGTGCCCATTCCTTATCCGCTAGATATATTGAACAAAATAATCAGAGTTAAGCTGTTCTTGACAATACGTTAAGACCGTCAAGGTGACAGTTCCATTAACGACCTGCATACCGACAATAACACAGTAATACCTCTATTAAAACCGAACGCGGTGGTTACGGCATTTGTTTTCCGTTTACACAGGTTTCTGTCTTACACAGAGCTGTGGTTGACCACAAAGTAATTACGCACAGGTTTACATTGAAGGAATAATATAGAATGATGTGTAAATAACAATAACAGGTTGATATGTATTATGTACTATATTTTCAACTTAATAGAATAATTGTTTATAGCCTAATTTCTGTATCTGTTTTCAATTTTCCCTTTCCAATCTGCACCTGTCTGCATATCAACATCATTTGCTGCCGAGCGGGATGGCTCAAGCGGTTTCTTCTGTAGCCAGCATTCGGGAGGCCCGAGTTCGATTCCCGTGGCCAATCTACCTTACCCATGGGTTTTTCCGGGAGTTTCCCGGGTCGCTAGGTCAATGCTGGGTAGGTTAATTACATCCCCCGAACTTCCTGTCCCTCCACTTCATCTCCACTATCATTTCATATCATCTCACACCTGGTGGTCTCTTTCACGGTAGAAGTGTCGGCGAGAGTCTCGGCGGTGAATGGCAGGATGGCATTCTCTGAGTGAACCACTTCCTCCTCCGGTAGGTCGGTTTCCGGTCTCCGAACCGACAGGTAGGACTGCCTCTGAACCACACTACTGGGGAGTGCCCGTTGTCCTGGTCTACCGAGAGAGGTTTCCATCTAAGTAATATGTAGGGACCCTGCCTTATGCACTATAGTGTCCCCTTGGGAAGGACGCCCTCTGTCTCCACTCACCTCATCCATCCTGCCGGGGATGCCTTACTTGGGGCACACGGCACAATAGATCAAGACTGAACGCAGTGCCAAATCCCCTCCGAAAAAACAAATCTTTTGCTTCGCCATACACAGCATTCAAAACAATGCTATGGCGATGTTTGAAATTCTAGAGGCATCCATTGGAAGCTCTGAAATTGACTTTGTCTTATTTTCTTGTTTCTAAAGCTTGGGTTTGAACCTATGGTCCAGAAATGTGAATTCCTTTAGCGCACGCACCAACAAACCACTGGAACCCGGCTGTTCTCTTTAACCAGTTGTCTTTAAGTTTTACTTTTTAAAAAGCTCATAAATCTGAGTTTTTCCAACTTTTTAAACACTGTTTATTCTTTAGCTGGACGTTTGTTCTTTTGGTGTTCGTCAACAAACCTAATTTTTTCCTCCAGTGATATCTTATGCTTAGAACTCATTTTACAGGATTTGTGTACATACTGTGACTTTGTGGGCTCGTGAAATTAAAAGTCCAAATGCACAAACTCAAAAATGTTCTTTATTTCCACCGAATTGCAGTTGGAACACTTGCCGATTACACAGAATTACGTAGCGCACACAATTACAATTCTCCAGTTCGTCTGTCACAGGTCCAATCTACACTCACAATTACGTACAACTCCCCTGGTACACGAACACAGTCTTCCAGTCCGTCCACTAGCACGGTGCTCCTCACGGCTACTCCCCAAGAACTGAACTGACTCGCCCACTGCAGGCCTTATATAGGAAGATCGCTGTTTCTGGAAGTCTCGCGGTTCAGTGAATCATCCCGACTGTTTCAGACGTCCGGGGGAGCGGAAAGAGATGGCTAGTGATGTTTTTCCAACCATCCCCTCATTAGCGCTACAAGATAAATGGGTAGGCGTGACTCAATGCGTCCCGTCTGCTACCTACCTGCCAGCTGCTGATCCTCTCGGGAATTCCGATGTTCGGGTGACAATACAGTAACTGTGTTTTTAAAAATCACTAAAGTTAGCAGTTTTCTAGCACTCGTGCTTAATAATTTGTAACAACGAAAGAAAGAATGAACACACTGCAAAACAGTGGTATCCTTAACATGTTTGTTGGAAGACAGTTCAGAGAGCTAATGGTTTGTTTTCCCGTTTCCTTGAAGGATTACAGTTTATGACTTTATGCTTCGTAGGTGCAAGTGTAGTTGCCTTCAGAATTATTGCACTTTCTATAATGCATACGTTGTAACCCATTATACTTAAAGTAACCCGTTGTAATCACATTATTTACCCAAACAGTTCCCAAAAAGTATTTCCATTTCCGCTTTAGGCAGTTTCTCGGCTTAGAGTATAATTTTACATGGGAAATAGCTTCGTTTTAAAATTTATTTTCCGTTTTTCCAGTTTCCGGCATATAGGGGGTCCATTTTAGGCAGGTTTTGCTTTACTTCGTATATAGAAAAAGTTGACTATCATGAGAACAATGGTACAAATAAACAAACGATCATACCCTAACCTACCTAAGTATTCACTAGATGAATATCAATAATTAATTTAGAAATCTTGCTTTCTCAAAATGGAAAGGACGTAGAGGATACGAACTCCGTTGCGCATAAAGACGACATGAACTCTGGTCTAGTCCGTGTACATGAATTGGTTTCAATATGCGAAAGGACCAACTGCGTGTGCAGTCGTTGCTTGGCTAAACATGGCTACTATGTCAAGTCATGCCTCATTGATTGCTATGTGAGAATGATGCTCGGTGTAAAGTCCAACGAGCAAGCTGCATCGTTCCTGTTGCCCTTCTGTTTTGTTATGCACACGTAATTACCCGTGACATAAGAAGGCACAGTTCTGCCTACAATTCACTGCATCTCTATAACGCTTTGCTACATACGAAATAAAGCAGTTAAGGATAATACGAAAGGGGTACACAACAGTGCAAAAGTTTTCCAAAGGAGGGTGATGGAGAGGTAAGGGGAACAAAAGTCTATGCTCGATTTTTCTTTACTTACGTTCTCCAACGTTAAGTCACATCGTACGATGAATGAAATGGATGAAATGATGCTCAAATGAGTCCGAGGTCAATGGAGCTTAGAGTTACCTCACATTCGTCTTCCAGGATAAGGGAAAACCCCTGAAAAACCTTATCCAGGTAACTCGCTCTGACCGAGATTCGAGCTCGATTAGTTTAGCCCAGTGAAAGCAAAGGTCAGCTTCACCTCCTCATCAACACTGAAAACGTCCCCCTCCACCACCCAGGCCGCGCCGTGGCTCAGTGGTTAGACCGCTTGGCTCTCAACAAGGTGGCCCGGGTTCGATCCCAGGCGACCGCAATGTGAGATTTGTGGTGGACAACACGTCAATGGGGAAGGTATTTTCAGGGATCTCCGGTTTCCCCCGCCATCTCATTCCACCGGTGATTAAGTACTTTCCACCTGGTAATTAAGTACTTACAATAGTAAGTCGCCACAAGTGGTTGTCTCAAATTTGAGAACCCTAAAGTGGTCTACCGGGAAATATGAGTCAATTGGAGAATTTAATGTCAGGAAGGCACGTTGACCATGGTAGCTCAAGGGTAGAGCAACTGGACGGAAACCAGTAGATCCGTGGTTCAAATCCCGGCCATGGCATTGAATTTTTCAGTTGGCTCTAATTAATAAAAAATCACCCATATACCGGAGTAATGTATTTAAAAGGATTAATTCTTTAAGGATTAATTCCTCAATATAAATTTACATTAAAAAATAATCTACGATAAAAATCCTGGTAATTAAGTACTTACAATAGTAAGTCGCCACAAGTGGTTGTCTCAAATTTGAGAACCCTAAAGTGGTCTACCGGGAAATATGAGTCAATTGGAGAATTTAATGTCAGGAAGGCACGTTGACCATGGTAGCTCAAGGGTAGAGCAACTGGACGGAAACCAGTAGATCCGTGGTTCAAATCCCGGCCATGGCATTGAATTTTTCAGTTGGCTCTAATTAATAAAAAATCACCCATATACCGGAGTAATGTATTTATAAGGATTAATTCTTTAAGGATTAATTCCTCAATATAAATTTACATTAAAAAATAATCTACGATAAAAATCCTGGTAATTAAGTACTTACAATAGTAAGTCGCCACAAGTGATTGTCTCAAATTTGAGAACACTAAAGTGGTCTACCGTGAAATATGAGTCAATTGGAGAATTTAATGTCAGGAAGGCACGTTGACCATGGTAGCTCAAGGGTAGAGCAACTGGACGGAAACCAGTAGATCCGTGGTTCAAATCCCGGCCATGGCATTGAATTTTTCAGTTGGCTCTAATTAATAAAAAATCACCCATATACCGGAGTAATGTATTTAAAAGGATTAATTCTTTAAGGATTAATTCCTCAATATAAATTTACATTAAAAAATAATCTACGATAAAAATCCTGGTAATTAAGTACTTACAATAGTAAGTCGCCACAAGTGGTTGTCTCAAATTTGAGAACCCTAAAGTGGTCTACCGGGAAATATGAGTCAATTGGAGAATTTAATGTCAGGAAGGCACGTTGACCATGGTAGCTCAAGGGTAGAGCAACTGGACGGAAACCAGTAGATCCGTGGTTCAAATCCCGGCCATGGCATTGAATTTTTCAGTTGGCTCTAATTAATAAAAAATCACCCATATACCGGAGTAATGTATTTAAAAGGATTAATTCTTTAAGGATTAATTCCTCAATATAAATTTACATTAAAAAATAATCTACGATAAAAATCCTGGTAATTAAGTACTTACAATAGTAAGTCGCCACAAGTAGTTGTCTCAAATTTGAGAACCCTAAAGTGGTCTACCGGGAAATATGAGTCAATTGGAGAATTTAATGTCAGGAAGGCACGTTGACCATGGTAGCTCAAGGGTAGAGCAACTGGACGGAAACCAGTAGATCCGTGGTTCAAATCCCGGCCATGGCATTGAATTTTTCAGTTGGCTCTAATTAATAAAAAATCACCCATATACCGGAGTAATGTATTTAAAAGGATTAATTCTTTAAGGATTAATTCCTCAATATAAATTTACATTAAAAAATACGGTTTTCTTGTTTTTAGGTCACTGAACACGAAAATGATACTTAAATTGGTTAGCCCTTGTTTGCATATCACTTATATGTAAGTTACAATAAAATATGAAAAAATGAAAGCATCGACATTTTTTTAACTTAATGGTGACTACTCTTGGGCTGTCTATGATATTTGTTCCAGGAGCATTCCTTTTCACCATCCAGTGGTAATCGGCTAACATAGCAGCATTCCATTTCCCTTTGTACCTTTGCTCCATCACTGAAATGTCCTGATGAAATCGCTCACCATGTTTATCGCTGACGTCATTACAATTTGGAGGGAAGAAGCCCAGGGGGGAATTCAAAAAGTGCATTTTTAGAGTCATATTGCTGCATAGCTATTTATACGAGTCAATTAGATTTTCTACAATTTCTTCAACATTTTCAGCTTTAAAATTTCCCAGAAAATTAATCGAAATATTTTTAAAGTGGAGCAGGATTTCTATGTTCGAATCACAATTCTTTCTCTTCTCGTGTGAATTTTTGCGGCTATCAGTTTCTTCTGGTCAACAATTGTATCATCTTATTTTAAATAAGAGTCATGAGATCTCTGGTTTTCATGTGTGGTTCGGAGTGAAAGAAATAAAGTTTTGGACAAGTCCAATTTTGTAACAAATAATTTAATTGTATCTGGATTATATTTTCCTTGAACTTTCTTTCCTAGTCAATTGCAGGTTACCTCCAGCATATCGATAAATTCTTACTTCTTTAATACAAAAAAGTTCCAATAATTACATAAAACTCCTTACTCCTCCAGGTCTACTCATCACTCACAAGATTGCAGAACACATCTCCTCATGAAGCTTATTGATTTTCCGTTACTATCGTTACTCCTATATTAATTTTGTGATTGGCCGATTTAATGCTACGTCACCACATTACGTCTTACAATTATTACTACGGCCAAACACAAAATTACACATATTTTACACATTTTTTTTATAAATTTATAAATTTTCCATACCTATTCTAAATATAAATTGAGACTACTGTTGCAAAAGGATTCCCATACTGCTTTCTGATTTTACTTAACACTGCTTCAAACTGGTGATCTTTGAAAAGTTCTCTGATTTTAGGTCCAACAAATACATCTGCTTTTACTTTTTCATAACTGAGACCTGGGAATTTTTCACGTAAGTGAATGCAGAACCTTTCACATCTAAATCTTTTACAAAATCCTTCATAAGCCCCAATTTTATATGTAGGGGCGGATAGTAAAATTTTGCTTGAGTTTATTAATGGCGCATGTGCAACATTTTTTAATCCTTGTGTTAATGACTGTCTCTTGGGCCAACGTTTCCTGACACAGTGGCTGTCTTGGGCACTGCTACCCCATTCGCACAAGAAGCAACAGGCGTAGCCGGCTTGCAGTCCTAATAAAATGACAATTAACTTGAAATCACTGCATACTTCCCTCTGGTATTTCCTGTAACCTACTCCCATCCAAATATTTTTCATATTTATATACGTTTCTCCTGTGTTGGTAGCCTATGCCACAGGAATGGAGGGAAACTTATTTCCGTTATGTAAAAGTACTGCCTTGAGACTTGTCTTCGAAGCATCAATGAATAGTCGCCATTGATCAGGAATATGCTTCATATTTAATGCATCCATCAGGCAATCAAAGTCTTTGCAGTACGTGACATCTCCTTCAGTTATAAAGAATTGCTCCAAATCTTTATTTCTAGTTCGAAATGTTGTCACTTTCACGGAGGGGGGCAGATAATTCCATTGTTGCAACCTCGATGCCAGAAGTTCAGCCTTATGTTCAGGAAGATCCAGGTCCCTGATTAAATCATTGAGCTCTTCTTGTGTGATCTCATGATTGGACGCGTCTGTGCTTGGCATGTAGTCTGCATCTCTTGAAGTTGATGGCTCCTGTTCTTCACTGTTTGAGGAACAACTGTTATGTTCGTCAGAGTCAACAGTAACATTTTTTGGAGTTTGAGGAGCAGGGAATCCTTCACTATAAAGTACAGGCCGAATTGCTGAAGGTATATTAGGGTACACAAGAGTTGATTTTTTCTTCATGGACATACCTTTCTTGATAGGGGGGGAGGACATACAGAAATAACAATCAGTAGTATGATTGATAGGTTCCCTCCAGACCATGGACACTGCAAACGGCATACAACGTCTTTTTCCTTTGACCCATGCATTAAGTTTCGATGAACATCTAGTGCAGCACACATGTGGTGCCCATTTTTGTCCTGGTCTCCTATATTACACTCAAAATATAACAAATATGTTTTTTAATATATGGTGTTATGTAACCTCTCCGCATATATAGCAAAAGTTATTCACAGAGTTCCGAGGCATTTTTTATATTTGTTTATAAAAATAGAATGTGAGATGATAATATAAAACAACAAAAGTATCATGAAAGCACTTCGGAACACAAGAAGAATACGACCACTTTTGTACAACACTTTATAAGAACTGAAAACCCTTCCAGGCGACAGTTCTATCGATCACATGATGAACACCTGTGCAGCGAGAAAGAATGATCACGTGGTTACACAGTGTTGTGAGATTTATGGCATGCTGCCAAGAGTTTATAGGTGAAGATCCAATATTTAGTGGAAAAATATGTAACATCAGGCTATGGCTGTAACCTGAAAACTAGAGTTAAATTGGAAACTTTAATGTCATTTTCGAATTTTGTGGCCCCGAATTAGTCAGTATTACATATTCTCATTTCCGTAGCATTTTGTGCGTAGAACAGTGTTATCAAATATGTTTTTTGTGGAGTGGGTAATTGCTTATTTGAATTTTATAATACTTTAACTTTTTTAAATGTCTTGGACACGCTAAGGGAATTGATCGTCTAACTAATCACATAGCGATGGCCTCTTAAAAGGTTTTAAGTCTACTGCATTCTCCTCTTTAAATTGCACTTAAAAGAGGACATATAATAGAAATATTTGTACATAAACTCTTGTTTTTAAATCCCAATCCAACTTTACAAATAAAATGAGTATTGTTCCATATCCCAAAGACTATATGACTAAAAACTCGGACTTTGTCTAATTTTGAACGAAGAAACTTTATTCTTCTACCTTTTATTAATCGGGATAAACTATATTATTGCTAATTTTCTTGTAGGTGCAAGGAGAATATGGAAATACAGTAGGCTTTAAGCGATAATCAAATCTTTTAAGAACAGGTCTGGCTACTTTGTGATGGCTTTAATATTCCATTCTGTTTGCATGGGCAAGATATTAAAATAAACGGCATACTACTTGAGAACAATATAAGTATTGCAAGAAAAAAAAATTCAAATAACAAGAACCATCTCGGAAAAGTTTCACTCAAAAAGAGTATTTGACATAAACTTGGTTTTAACAATATTGTGCCCCAGGCATTATTGTGCTGCAGCCGGTCCGTGCGCTAGGCGCTTGCCGAGAGAGAGACAGTGATAATTCTTTCCTTCTCTTGCCGTCATGAAGGGCCGTGAAACTTCGGCAGCTTCGAGAAGCAATGACTCGGATATAAATAAACGGCAAATTGCTAGTCCGTCAGTTGTCAATGGAGTTGCGAGTTGATCTGTTAATTGCGTGTGTGCAGCTGTTTGAAGTGTACCGCAAGTGCACTCTTTCGTTTGTTTACGTGTGGCGCAGTAGCGAGAGACCTTCAAGACTGCGTGTTGTGTATGTCGCATCAGTTTTAGAGCCCGTAACGGGTGTACAAAGTGTCTTTTTACTTGTAATAAAGAGCATTTTAAATCTCTGCAAGCAACACTTTTAATTCTACAAACTCACAAAGTCACAATATCTACCTTTTGTGTGTGTTGTAAGATGTTGTCCAGCTCTTAAGGTTTATGAGTTATCAAAAATCATCCAGAATAAAAAATAACTTTTGAGGACATTTCCAGGAAATTCAAGATATACTTTTCATTTGTCATAAAAATATCTTAAACATATAGTACTTTAATAAAAACCGTTAGAGCCATTCTTGAGAAGAAAATGAAAATTTTGGAAAAATACTTCATGAATCTGGGGAGGGGGATTTTCTTGAAAATCTTCTTATAGATTTTATACTTAAAGCCTCCTTATGCTCCCATATCTCCTTGTACCTACAAGCAAATTAGCAATGAGATAATTTGTGCAAGTATTTATCTGGATTAGCATGAAGTAGGTAGAAGAACGTTCATTTATACTGTGACTTTGTGGGTTCGTAAAATTAAAAGTCCAATTGCACAAACTCAAAATGTTCTTTGTTTCCACCGACTTACAGTTGAACACTTGCCAATTACACAGAATTACGTAATGCACACAATTACGATTCACCAGTTCGTCCGTTACAGTTCCACTTTGCTATCGCAATTACGTACACTCCTCCGATGCACGTACACTGTCTTCTCGTCCGTACACTAGCACGGCGCTCCTACGCTGCTCACCAAGAACTGAACTCACTCGCCAACTGCAGCCCCCTTTTATAGGAATATCGCTGTTTCTTGAAGTCTCGCGATTCGGTGAATCATCCTGCAGGTTCTAGACCTTAAGGAGGGGGAAACAGATGGCTAACGATTTTTTCCAAGCATCCCCCTCGTTACCGCTACAAGACAGATGGGTAGGCGTGCTCGAATGTTTCCCGGCTCCTGCTACCCTGCTGCCGGCCGGTTCTATCGGGAGTTCCGACGTTCGGGAGACAATACTGAAACTTGAACTTTACCTACCCATGTCTAATGTTACATTAATTTCCTATTTGACACATGCAAATAGTATGTTTCACTATAGTTTTATATGTGAATCTAGAGACATGGTTCCGGTTCCCATAACGACAACAATACCAACCTGGAATGTGTGTTCACGACAGATTAAAGCAAAGAAGTCGTTCAACATAGCGAAACTTAAATGTTATTCAGTTATTCACATCGTGCAATATGTTTACCTTATAAAAACCTAGCACTTACCTCAAGCAAATTGCAGCAGCAGGCGAGGCTCCTGGAGAATCGATTAGTTGACTCGGAAAATTGGCAAATACAAATTCGCAAACTCAGCATCGCAAAAAAGGATTTTGTACTGGTACAGTGGTTTTGAATTTCGATGGGGCTTCCTCTGTATCTGAATCCAAAAGTTCCTTAAAATTACCTTTATATAAGGAGTCCTCGCCTTCATTGTATCCACGAAATGTCATTTCTTGTCTACTTCTCTAATGGGATATTGCATGAAAAGCGTGTTAAGCTTAACGTTCTCATTGTGTTTTACAATATATACAGGTTGTATCAAAACGGCATCGAGCGATTGTAGCCGTTGCGTAGTTTATGACTTAACTAGTATGAATTTCAGTGTCGCAAATTCGAAGTTCTGTTAGGTATAATTTTATGAAGCATTCAATATTACATGATTTTGTGAGTAGGCTGCTCAGGAACCACTGGTGTGCAAACCTAAAAAGTTGTTATTGGGATGCACCGGCCACGAAAGCAAAAGCACATCGCCTTCCTCTTTATCAGTGACCCTAGCCTCACTTTCAGGTAATGAGGCAAAGAGCAGTTACTTGTGAAAAAGTCAACTAATAACTCGGGCAGTTGTAAGGTTGCCCTTCAGTGTAAAACTACACATTCACTCCTAACAGGGAGGATTTTGCACGTACTTAGATAGCAAATCCAAGCAATATGGAGCGCTATACGAAAGCCGAAATGATGGATATGGTTTTGATGGATGTAAGAGCTGAAGGGAGTTCAACGAATGCACCATTATTTTAATTTCATTAAAAATAAAAAATAGGTACATCAATGATAACATTTATGTACTTAACTTCAGAGCATTTTGTTATGATCTTTTTTGTACAGTACTTTCAACCACTTACTGTAAAATCAACAGCTTCCCTTTCAGTTACAAATGCTTTATTTAGTATTATCAAACACGTCAAATAAAACTCTCGTCTCGTTGTATAAGACATTTAGTTTTGGTTAATTTTTCTTCTTTCCATTCTTTGATTTTTTTTTTTTTTTTTTGTAATTTACGTCCTCCAACGTTAAGTCATATCGGACGATGAATGGAATGGGTGAAATGATGCTCAAATGGGCCCAGGGTATATAGAGCTTAGAGTTGCCAGACATTCGTTTTTCAGGATAAGGGAAAACCCCGGAAAGAACCCTATCCAAGTAAATCACCCCGACCGAGATACGAATTCGGGACCTCTTGAACGTGAGGTAGACATGCTACCACCACGCTACCGAGGCGGGTCCAATTCTTTGATGTTGTTTTATGTTCTGGTAATAATTTAATGCTTCCAAACTCACTAACATTAACTTCCCTCTAAAAGGTATAAGTTGCATATGTCCACCAGCTTATTTGGTATCATGGACTGCTATAATGGAATTTTGGGATACATCTAACACTCATAAGCAATATTTAAGGAATAGCTTCTTTATTTCGGTTTCATAAGACAAAGAAATTTACAATAGTAGCAAGCTGCTGCGGAGTATGCCAGCATGTTTACAAACAGGTTCAGCACGCGGCACGGCGTGTGACCTATACCTGCAAACTCCGACAGCGTGAGGCACGCGTCGTTTCTCCTGTCACTGCTTAATCCACACTCATTCTGGAACATTTTTATGCAGCTCTATTGGCGGTAAAACTATCTATATATGTCACACAGAAGCTGAGCAACTACTTCTATATGTTCGTTCGGTGTCGTTTTGAAACACCCTGTAGACGAGAGCTTTCCCGAAGGGCGTTTGCAATTTTGTTAGTGTTTTTTCTCAGCTCCTTCAACTCGTTTCTGATACGAACGAGTCTTAAATGCCCTGATGCATTTTGAAGATGCTTCGCTGCAAAGTTTATCTAAACATAGCACTGGTGTTGGCCTACCGACATTTACCACGACGCGTTTGTCATTTTTCCATAAAGAAAAGGTTGTTTGGAAGCACACAAAAAGTCGTGTATTAAATGCATTGTAAATCCCTTAAATATGAAAAAATTAAACACTTCGCATAGACAATAATCACTGATCTCATAAAAAATTACATTTCTACACAGGATGCAAACTGATAATAAAGAGTAGCACATGACACGCGGGGCTCGCTTCAAGCGGGTTACCACTTCTACCAGCAAATTTCTTTTCAAATAAACGAAAAAGTAGGAAGAAGCTTCTGTACTGTATTGGCAATGGGAGTTGTTGCGAAATATACGGCTTCTATGAATCCAATCCGTAGCCATGGTAACCAGCAATGCATTCTGCTCCTCCAACCTCTCCTCACTCACCGCAAGTGTTACGGTCACCTTGGCCTTTAATAACGAATCACAAGTCGGGAAGTAAGCTAGCTGCATTATCGACACGCGAGCGCCAAGAGAGCGGTTCCATTACAAAATATAACTTGGAAAACTTTTATAAAAGAAAATTAAATGCTAGAACATAAAATATAACCATGTAAGTTATTAAAAAACAAGTGGGTGACTCGGCGATTCAAACGCATCAAGGAAGAACCATCCCTGTGCAGCAGACACCTCTTCTTCGGAGACAGATCCATTTTTGCTGCAGGAGTAGGAAGAGGAGGAAGAAGAATAACTTCTGTCATCTCCCGACGAAATCGCAATTCTATTGATGATGTTCTCAACTACACCGTCCTTCTCCCAATAATCTTTTTCTACCCTTTCTACATGTTTACAAAAACTCTGCCAGTCTGTTTTGGTCACAAGTGATATACCTTCAAGCGTTACTATCACGCAATTTCTGTCAGGCTAAGTCACATGTTACATTTCTTTCTCTAACTGTCCGTTTCTCTTTGGACCAAGCTAGTTCTATGGGATTTAGATAAAAAATGTATGGCGGCAAGTGAACGACAATGTGGCCCAATGTAACCCTACTACTACTACTACTACTACTACTACTACTACTACTACTACTACTACTACTACTACTACTACTACTACTACTACTACTACTACTACTAGGGGGATTCTGGGTTTATCTCACCCACGGCTGTTTTAGGGCTTATTTCGCCCTCTTCAGCCAAATGTAATCCAAAGTGCATCCACTTTAAAATCTTTTCTTTGAGTTTTTTTCAATTAGCCTATAGAGTTGTGCTTTGCGCATAGAACTGTCACACCGAACCCCTTTGTTCTGCCACCACAATTCCACAGCAAATTTCACACGTTAATTCACTTCTACACTATAAGGAACATTAACAACATAACAGAAGGAGGGGTAAATTAAGAGCCAGATTTTCTTGAATCCATTTTTAATGTTCACGTGATTCATTTGTTTATGACTAGAGCCCGGATTTCTAAGCAAACTGCTTATAAATGTTTTTTTTTTTTTTTTGCTGAAATGCGGCCTTTGCTTGCATAGTTTATGCTTTATAGTTAAAATAGCTTATTTTATCCAAATCATCTTAACTTAAAAGTAAATATTCACTCATGGTCATCATTTTATCTTTAGACAGTTTATATGGTCTCCCTGAATGAGTTTGGAGCCGATATAAAAACGGGGATCTGCTTGTCTCCAGCGTAAAGAAGGTGTTAGTACTGTCGCTGAGTAAAATAATAAACCGTGGCGCGACAGTCCTAAGAGGACCAAGGCCTACCAACCAGACTGCCGGCCTCACGCCCACTCACGCAAGGTAGAGGTGGGCGATCATCCGGGGAGGAGATGTGATCAGCATCTCGGCATCTTCCAGCCGGAACGGTGGTTTACTTGACCAGCCGCTTACCTAGTGTAAGCTCCTCAATTTCCTCTCATCTCTCAAACTTACGCCATCAGTGTAGGGGTACCCCAAGGCAGTGTTCTGGGATCCCTTTTATTCCTTGCATACATCAACACCTTTCCAACCTATAGAGACTGCAACTTATATCTGTTTGCAGTCGACACAGCTCTGACGGCCACTTCTAAACATCACACTTATGTGGTGAAGCGGGCACAGTCATATGCTGACATGCTGTCTACATGGTTCATCACCTGGCGCCTAAAAGTAAACGCCAATAAGTCCCAGGCTGTTACTTTTACCAGACGGAATCCACAAGATGTTCCCAATCTCCGGCTAGCAGGAGAAGAGGTACCATGGTCCAACACAGCGACATATCTAGGGGTCACCCTAGATATGAAGTTAACTTGGAAGCCCCACATCACAGCACTGGCAAAGTCAATAGAAAGTGCTGTACGCACTATATAACAGAAAGTCAACAATGGCGTTGAGGAACAAGATCCTACTCTACAAGCAAGTTCTGAGACCTGCACTAACGCCTGCCAAGTCTGGGGTGATGCCGCAAAAACACATCTCTACAAATTACAAGTACTACTACAAAATCGCTACCTTCGCACAGCAACCCATGCCCACTGGTACATTCCCAACTACAATATCCACTCCGATCTCAAATTTCATGAACTTACTGACCATATCCTGCACCTTTCCCGTAGCTTCTACGCTAAGCTTCCTTCAAGCTTCAACCACCTAATCCGCGGCCTCGAGGAGTAGGACCTCGACCCCGGAGAAACTTATAAAAGACCCAGACTTGTGCTAGGACCTCCATAAACACAAAACCAAAACCACAACAAAAAAGAAAAAGAACACGTTCATAGAACTACGCAAATATTTCTCAAACATTATCACCAATATCCACTAGCTAAAACCCAAACTCGATGCCAATAAGGGATGCAATCCAGGTATGGCAACAGTCGAAGGATCCTCCTTTGCGGAGGACTCCCTTCAACGACCTCTGTGCTTGTGTCTCACGATGCTGAGTGGGCACCAGCCCTACCCCCGGCACTTAAAATCCGCACCCCATGGGTGGGATCGAACCCGGGCCGCTTTATTGTCGCCGATTAGATTTCAAAAATTTTATGAAGTCCTTCCAAATTTGTCTTTACCTCCTCACCTGGGTTTAACTCAATGGGGTTCTTGGTTAAAGGCTGTGCCATTCTACGTAGAACATTTGAGTGAAATGAAACATTATTGTACTCCTTAGATGCAAAAGATACAAGTAACATCGCCACAGTGCAAGAATGTTTTGCTAATATTGGCATCAAAGATAAGACAGGGTACATCCATAAGCGCTTCTCCAAAATACCTGCCATTGTAACACAGTTGGAAGCTGGAAATAATACCTTGGAACATTCACTTTGTTTGATAGACGAAATTTCAGTTGTCTTCAGAGTTTCGCGGTATTACTAAAACTACCTTTGAGAAACTCAGTAAGGTATTAACGAAAAACCCTCGTTACGAAGCACTCTGTAAAATTTCTATAAAACTTCCTGATACAAAAACGTATATCGAAAGGAAATTCATTAAAAAAAACTGAGGTGCTTTATGCAAGTTCCAGTAACGTAATGTGACATTGAGAGATTCTTTTCACAGCATAAAAACTGTTTCATTGAAAAACGCAGGAGTTTCATACAAGAAAAGCTCAATATAACTCTCTCGTGTACTTTAATAAGCGTGAGTAAAGTAAAAATACTGAATAAAAGTACGTTTATGATTAAATTTGTATTTTTATTTGCATATTTTTGGTGCTTATTTCTTTCATTTTTCGTGCTTATTTGCTTGCTTATTTCTCCATTTGATTGTACTTACAAATCCGAGCTCTGTTTATGACAGTTGCCTACACTTGTCCCGACCTGGTAGAGGAGGAGAGTTTTCCAGGAACCCGTTTACACTACTTGCATGCAAGGCAACTAGAGTAACTTGCATGAACTGTTATCAACCAAAAGTGATGTTGCTAACCACCCAGCTTTCATCAGTATGCAAATATTTCACCCATTTTCTTCCAAATGCTTTATTTTTATCAAATAATCGTGCTGCTAAACAACGATGCGAAGGCGTTATACAAGTAATTTTCTTTTGTTCTGACATTTTCTCCATTAAAATTCCAGCTTTGAAATTACTTTCCAAAGTGAACTTCGGACCCATGGAAAATTTATCTTCTCTGGAAAAGAGATAGCACATAATTGAGAGTAATAGGACACTTTTCGACAACGTAAAAGTAATGTATAATTCTCCGTATCACACTCATATCAAAATCATTCACATTCATTACAGAGTGCGCAGGTCGCGCTTTCTTGGTTCTTCCCTTGGATCGTTCGCCACTTACACGTAAATCTGCACCTGTTTGCGAAACTTTTGATTGTTCTTTCAGAACTTTCTGTATAAACGGCAGGTCCTGCAGTTAGTTGACTCACTGGAGGTTAAACAGACTCGTTCCTAGCTTCCTCGTCACATCCCCCAATCACTTTCCTAATTATTTCTCTACCTTCAGAGTGTACCATTCCTTTTTTAAAGTGCTTTCGACATAACACGAGTGACTCGTACGATGCTATAATTGAAACTAAGATAAATTAGCAGGGAGTAAACATAGCCTCAATAGCATTGGAGGAGCAGATTGGCAACACCTGAAGCAAAGCAACCTTTGCGTGGATGTGTATAAACCTCATATTAGATATGTACAATGTCTCTCCTCTCCCCTTCGTTCCCCTGGGGCGATCACCTCACGGGTAGACAGTACGAAGATGTGAGGATTAGCAGTTACCGCCGCAATACGAACGGTCTATACAAGAGTAGACATAGTCACATGAGTGCAAAAAATAAGGCTTTTTATCTTTTAGTCAGGGCCGTAGTGGAAGAGGAACGCGGTTGTACGCCATCCCTCCTCTGTTTTTCGGAGGGGAACGCAGTCCCTTTATTAATATTATTTATACTTTTTAATTAATTACCTTTCTTAATTAAAACATTCAAAATATTGCCTCATCTAAGATAAAAAGATTATCATAGTAGTAAGTCGAAATTAATTTTAATACATTTTCCAATATACGTCGTAATTTCAAGATAAGAGGGCTGTTCAATAAAGAATGACCATAACTTTTTACGGTCATAAATTTTCGCACTAAAATTCAACCTTATTATATGAAATAATGTGAATTTGAAACAAACACCCCATAGTAGCTTCATTGTTGGAACTCCTGGTTCCCACCTGTGAGAACCACGTAAGTTCAGACATGTTCAGTATCGCCTACCGCTGCAATGAAGGTAACATGCAGTTAAAGTTGATGTTAGATGAAGATCCGGAGTTCCTTTCAAACGTAATCACTGCTGATGAAACTTGGCTACATCATTTTGATCCTGAGAGCAATCAGCAAACCTCAATGTGCAAATCTACTTCATCACCAACCCCCAAAAAAGCAAAAGTGGTTGCCTCTGCTGGGAAAGTTATGGTCATGTTATTCTTTGATATTCGCGGAATTGTGTATCAGCATGTTGTACCTGCACACACATCAGTAACTGGACAGTACTACACAGATGTCCCAAAAACATTGCAAGTCCATATCAGGCGCAAAATAACACATTTCCATAAAGATGTCTGGACGCTGCACCACGATAATGCGCGGCCACATATTGCCAATGTTGTTGCTGAATATCTTGCAAAAATCAACGTGAAGTGCATCCCTCATCTCCCTATAGTGCGGATTTAGCACTTTGTGACATGTTTCTATTCCCTAACTTGAAGAAACGCCTTTGTGGGAGGCAGTATCCATCATCAGAAGCAGTGGTGAAGGCTGCGGAGGCGATTTTGAAGGATCTCTCAAAAATGATTTCCAGCATGTCTTTGAAGGCTGGCAGAAAGGCTGGGACAAGTCCATCGCATTCAGGGGAGACTACTTTGAGAAGGACCATCAAAATTATGAGGATGAGTACAGGTACGTAGTCAAAAAAATGTGATCATTCTTTATTGAACAGCCCTCGTACGTTATTAAACTTAGAGCCACATACTATTTGCATGAGTGTTAGGTCTGAGTGACCAGTTAAGCGAGAAAAAGTTTTATGCATTCCTGCTTGGGGCTGGGACTTGACAAACATCGCAATAAAAAAAAGAACAGTATACACGAGGAGGGTAAAGCGCGCTACGTGTCGAAGTTACTGAAATTTTAGTCTACTCCTCTTGCATCGTATAAAAGTTTCTACGACCAATATTTGAGAGTTCAGAAACCCTTTAGTTCATTTGTCAGTCTAGTGTTAACAGATCCGGATGGTAATTCTGTGTTGTTTCAATCTGGAATAACTACAAAAGTCTGTAAAGTGCTATAAACTATTGTTTAAATATGGAATACTATTGGTGCTATAGTTGTTTTAATTATGAAACGTACTGTATCGATTAGTTTACTAAATCTAGGTCTGCGGTTTCCTCTGTTTCTGAATGTTCTCCAAGTGCTTCTAAAATCAGTGAAACTGACAATCAAATTCAAACCAGTGAAATAATTTCTAGTGAATTGGAGTCCGGAAAATCATCCGACTATTTTCTATGTTGGAGTGACAGTAAGTGGAGTGAATTCAAGGCAAACTATGAGTGGTTAGTTTCCAAGGTAGGCAAACTGATCTGCTCTATTTGTAAAAATATGCAAGATTTAAAAGTAAACAAATCTCAGGAAGTGTATATTTCTAAGAAATAGAGTGGAGTTCTGGTGGGTCTAAGTTGAGGAACTAAAGAGGCCCAACTAACATCCCTAAACACACACACACACACACACACACACACACACACACACACACACACATACACACACACACACACACACACACACAAATAAGAATTCTGAAGTTCATGTAGCAGCTTGAAAGACAAGAAAATGTTCTACAAAACCTTGTGGTTGTTGAACAGCGGAAGCATAGTACGAGGAAAGAGTTTCCCACTGCATTTTTTGCAGCTAAATATAACAAACCGTATTCAAATTTTCCTAAGTCTCTGAGTTTGCAAATTGAAAATGGACAGGACATGGGCAAAACACTGCACAGCAAATTCAGTTGTGTCAACATCATTGATTCCAGAAACTATGAGAAAAAACTTTGTTCATCTATAATATCCAACCAATCTAAAATTTCTGTACTCATAGATGAATCTACATCTGTAGCTTTGCATACAGCTTTAATAGTGTATATCAGGTCAGAAATTAGTGGCGGAAACATACACACATTTTTCATGGATGCGATCGAACTTCAGAACTCAGACGCAGGAACAATAGAAGCTGTTCTTTTGAAATGTCTTCAGAGACATGGGTTTTCTTCAAGTTATGTAAGTGATAATTGATTGGTGCATGTAGTGATGGAGCAAATGTTATGCTAGGTATAAATACTGGTGTTCTGGATAGACTTCAAATGAAATATAATAGTGTTTATAAATGGCATTGCTTGTGTCACAGAACTGAATTAGGAGTTGCTGATGCAATTTAAGATATTCCTGGTGCGACACACGTTGTCAAATGTTTTGATAAGTTGTATGCATCGTACCACCAGTCTCCGAAAAATCAGCTTGAACTGTCAGCTGTTGCACAAGAGGTAGGAGCTGAGCTTATGAAAATGTCTAAAATATTTTCAGTGCGATGGGTATCCTCAAGTTTTAGACTAGTCAGAGCAGTCTGAAAGTCGAAAAAAACATTAAATACTCATTTTAATGCATTTTCAACTGATATGGCCCAAAAATCGAATTCGAAGGAAGAATTTAAATGATCGCAGAAAACACTATCAAGTCCCGAGTTTGTATTCAGCATTGCACTACTGGCTGACGTTCTTGAAGAAATTGGTATCCTGTCACAGCACCTCCAAAAAGACAGCACTACTATACTCTGTCCATATACAGCAATTACAAGATCAATAAGAGCCATTGAACAACTGAAAGAATGTCCAAGAGTTCACTTGAAGGAAGCAAAAGAACTCTATTTCAGAGGGCCATTTCAAAGACGTTATGCTGGCTTCAAGAAGAGAACCAAGCATAGTATCTACCCAAATTAATAGGAAACAATTTTGCCAAAGTCTTAGTGATAAATTCAAAAATATGTTATTTTCCAACGATGAGGATTTAAAATCCTTCATGAAATAAATCGATGTTCTGGACAACAGGAAGTGGCCTTATGACATTGCCAACCCATGGCTAGAAGGAGAAAAATACGAGGGCTGTTCAATAAAGAATGATCACAACTTTTTTTGACAATGTACCTTTACTCATCCTCATAATTTTGATGGTACTTCTCAAAATAGTCTCCCCTGAATGTGAAGTACTTGTCCCAGCCTTTCTGCCAGTCTTCAAAGACATGCTGTAAACCATTTTTGAGATGTCCTTCAAAATCGCCTTTCAGCCTTCACCACTGCTGCTGATGATGGATAATGCCTACCACGAAGGCATTTCTTGAAGTTAGGGAATAGAAAAAAGTCACATTGGGCTAAATCCGGACTACAGGGAGGGTGAGGGGTGCACTTCACGTTGAATTTTGCAAGGTATTCAGCAACAACATTGGCAATATGTGGCCGCGCATTATCGTGGTGCAGCCTCCAGCCTGCTTCTCGGAAATGTGGTCTTTTGCGCCTGTTACGGACTTGCAATGTTTTCAGGCATATTTGTATTATTTTCCAGGCTCTGATATATGTTTGCAGGTACTACATGATGATAAACCATTCCATGAAAATCAAAGAATGAGATGACCATAATTTTCCCAGCAGAAGCAGCCACTTTTGCTTTTTGGGGGGGTTGGTGATGAAGGAGATTTCTGCACGGAGCTTTGCTGTTTGCTCTCAGGATCAAAATGATGTAGCCAAGTTTCATCAGCAGTGATTACGTTTGAAAGAATCTCATGATCTTCCTCTAACATCAACTTTAACGGCATGTTACCTCCATTGCAGCGGTAGGTGATACTGAGCATGTCTGAAATTGCCTGTTTCTCACAGGCGGGAACCAGAAGTACCAATAATGAAACTACTATGCTTTGTTTGTTTCAGATTAAGCTAACAGGATATAATAAGATTTATTTTAGTGCGAAAAATGTTGACCGTAAAAAATTATGATCATTCTTTATTGATCAGCTCTCTTATCTAAGGAGGCTTTGTGAACGCTTTATTCTTTCCTTTACAAATTCAAGAGATGGTTTTAGAGACTTCATAGACAATAGCGGAGATAGTATTCCTGAAGATCTGAAACCAGTATTTGTTTTCATTAATACACTCCCTGTGAGCACGTCTGACTGTGAAAGAGACTTCTGTATGATGAACTTAATAATGACATCTTCGAGGAACTATCATTCTGTATACCATCTCTCATCTCTGATGTTTATTACTATTAACGGACCTTCATTACATATGTGGGACCCAGAGGATTACATAAAAGAATGGATAGAAAGTCATAGGCATGCTGAGGACAACCAAAGCAGGAAGGCGAATCTAGAAGTACAACATTCTGATCCTTTCCCCAGCATCTGGAAAATTTGTTAGGTGAGTCCCCCCACTTTTTTGTTAGGAATACGGCTCTGCTCTTAATCACGCAATTAGAATGGAATTTCAAAGCCATCAAAAAGCGACCAGCTTAAAACCTCTATCACTTAAAGCCTGCTACATTCCCATATTGCCCTTGCACTATAACATAATTAGCAATAACGTAATGTATATCTCGATTAACATGAAGTAGAGAAATAAGCGTTTGTAAGAATGTTTTGTATAAGGTTAGCGAAAATCATGTGAGTGCAAGACATTCTATTTATATTTTGGACATACATAGTTTGGAATTTCAAAGCCACCGCCGAGCTATGAACCATTAAAAGTTTTGGCTATCGCTTAAGCCTATTTTCGATTGTACGAGGTCGTTTTGATAAGTATTGTAAATTTCCACGAAGGGATGGAAAACTTTTGTTGCAGCTTTATGGCTGGTAAGCTTGATTATTCGAAAGATTGTGCAGAAAATTTGAATGTGCTACAGTATACAGTTCATTGTTGACATCCATCTGAACTGGTCAGCGTGATAGCTGCGATTGAAAATAGAAAAATAACAGAGTTTCGTTTGTTATTAAACATTTTCATTTGAAGGGCTGGACTGCTGCACAAGTCAAAACTGAATTGGATTAAGTTCCGCAGACTCTTCACTAACATTGAAGACCATTTACTTTTGGATTACTGTGGCTGTAGAAGTACTGAAGATGAAATGCGCTCTGGTCGCCAATTGAGAACATCATACAGGACACCATTGAAGAAATCCACGATCTGGTTATGCAAGATCACCGAATAAAACCTCGTGAGATGTATGAGGCTGTAGGCATCTCAAAGGAATGATAGCACAATATCCTGCATAAAAAAATTGGCAATGAAAAAGATATGTGCAAAATGGATGCCCCGATTGCTTACAGTCGACCAAAAGCGCATCCGAATAAACACTTCTACCAAGTGTCTGGCGATGTTTAATCACATTCCGCAAGACCTTTTGCACCTATTTGTGACCATGGATGAAACTTGGATCCGTCATCACCAGACATCAGAGCCCGTACACTTTAAAGGGCTATGAAGTTTACCATTCTCAGTATATAACTGTTGACGTCAGTCCCGAGGACAACACGCAGGGATAGTCCGGTTCGCAACGCGTAGCTTTAGTTTCATTACTACTACTGCTTGCCATGCATGTAGATCTGTCTTTCAGGGACTGCAAGGTGTTGGACATATTGTGTTAATAGCATTACTTTCACAACAATTATTGGACAGTCTCCATTCTATAAATCAAAAGTTTTGGGTATTATCAACGACCATTAAAAAGCTTGAAGAATGTACTTTCGAGCTATCTAAAAGCAGTCGAGGAGGTGTCTGCAAAAATTAACAATATAGAGAATGCACTACCTACCTAAAGAACAAAACAAAATGAATTGTCCGGTATTCAACATAAAAAATACTGGATTTTCTGTGTTGCGTAACATAAGAAATAAACTAAGTATTGGACAAACATATTAAAATGATTTGTACTACTCATATGCACCATTAACGTCACGTGACATTGAACTAACTTTCTCCCAATGTTTTTATATTGTTTCAGTGAGAGGCACAGCAAATTTACATTCGACAATTTACGAATGAACATGGTTGTTCACTGTAATTCCCGCAATGAAAGCAATGAGAGGGATGGCATATTGTAACTTAGTTTACACTATGTAATCGTACCGGACTGTACACACAGAGCGCTTCGGTATACTTGTTGATACAGACGTTTGTTGATATCGCGCCTGACCTTGTATAGTACCTGTACGCGTACATTGATTGCTAAGGTATACAGGATCCAATGTCTGATCATTACACACCAGAGTCAAAACAATGAACAAAGCCTGGTGAAAGTGCACCAAAGAACGCAATGACAATTTTTTCAGCCGGTAAGGTGACGGTTACTGTGCTTTGGAATTCTTAAGGAATGATCCTCATAGAATGCTTACGAAAAGGCAGAACCATAACTGGAGCCTATTATCTTTATTAAAGGATCATTTGCAGCATGAGTTGATTGAAAAGAGAACGAAATTGAAACGCAAAAATGTGCTCTTTCACCAGGATAGTGCATCATCTCACACATCAGCAATCGCAATGGCGAAAGTGCATGAGTTGGGCTTTGAATTCCTCATTCACCTTATTCACCAGACTTAGCCCCAAGTGACTCCTATCTGTTCCCAAACTTGAAAACTTGGCTTGGTGGTAAGAAATTTTCACCAAATGAAGTGATGGTTACCAGCAACAAGTATTTTGCAGACCCTGAGGGAACATACTTTTCCGACGGGTTGAATGGGGGACTGCTTAATCCTGAGTGATTCCCTAAGTGCACTTTAAAGCCTACGGCAGCTGTACAACTACCACCCTATTGTGCAGCGTATCCAGGATGCCCTCCACGTTTTACACGCTTCTGGCGTTAGAGTGGTGTGTGCATGTATCCCTGGTCACGTAGACTTGCGAGGGAATGAAATGGCTGATTCAGCAGCCAAGACGGCTACCATGAAGCCCAGGGTTCGAGTACGATCTGTAGCATCGGAAGATTTTAGAGCCGTATTGTGGAGAGCTGTGCAAACCAGCTGCCAGGAGGAGTGGACTTCTCTCCGCAATAATAATCTCAGATCTGTGTAGGAACTTCCAATTCTCTGAGTTACCTCCTGCCGCTCATCTCGTCGCGAGGAGGTGACTTTGGCTCGGTTGCATATTGGGCACTGCTTTTTTATTCATAGTTTTCTTCTTACAAAGGAGCCTGCTCCACTGTGTCCGTTTTGCAACGAAGCGTTATCTATCCGACACGTGCTGCTAGAGTGTTTTTACCTAGCACACCTTAGGACGTCCCTGCAGCTGCCGGCCAGCTTTGCAGAAATGCTAGTGGACGATAATCAAGTAGTAAAGAAGGTTTTTAGATTCTTTTCTAGGTTAGACATTAGGATTTAGTGAACGGAATTTTTGGTAAGTTGGATTTATATTTCTTTTTATTTATTTTACTTTTGTTCGTTTTTGGTTCTGTACATGTATCTTTCGTAAGTTTATTTACATTGGTATAGAATTTTAGAAAGATTTTTATCCGGCTTTTGCCATGACTAGATTTATAAAGGGAGCTGGTGACCGCTGTAGTTGAGCGCCCTTATATACATCATCATCATCATCATGATCATCATCATCATCATCGACGGGATGAAAATGTAGAAACATCGCTGGACCAAGTTATAACCATCAATAGAGGCTATGGTGAGAAATAAGGTGAGATGTTCACGAAAAAATATGTATTTTTTGTTTTTTACCAGACTTATCAAAGACCCCCGCATCTATAAAGAAATATGTACAGTGAAGCAATATATTTGTGTAGCAATAATAAACTTCCACAAGTGACGTAAACAGGTTATTTATTGATTTCTGCACTAATAGGGAATGGAAATATGAAAAGATAAACATAGCTGGGCCAATCAGAGGCATTATTAAATATCTAATATTTCGATGTGTTTGCCATCATTTTTAGTGCACAGTTGAGTACACCGGATATTACTATGCCCGGTTATTATGCCGATGTTACGCCTAGCAGGAACGGTATCAAAGCATTGCCACACTTTACCAGTTTACTCCGCTCCTCACCCCTCTCCTCAACAAGCAAACACTCAGAGTTGGGCCCCTATGTAGCAGTACACTGTGCAATACTCTGACATCGAAATCTCCTTCCTGCGAGTTCCGTATTGCTATATGTTTATATTGAAGCGAGCTGCTGACAATACGTAATATAATCTAAGGTTACAGGATAAGCAAACAAAGTTATTTTGTTATAAAACACACAAATATCATAAAATATGCATAAAATATGATAAAATGCATAAAATAACTAAATTGTGCAAAGTACTTAATTACATGAAAATATGTCTTTATCTAAAAATACGTTCTGTACTAATAACCCGCGATATTTCCTCACTCTGTCGGTAAATTGATAAACTAATACAACAAAACTCATATGAAGGGAAAAATATTACTCTCAGCCTAAAATACTTTTTAATATGTTTTCGGGTTCGTAAGCTGAGTTATTTCGATATAAAATTACCCGATCGCAACTTTTGGCCCACTCTGTAGTAGGAAGACCTTTCACAAAGTCTATCTCGAGTAATATGCAGTAGATATAAGAATTGGTAAGCTTTTTTAAGAATATTTGCTCCAAGAGCGAGTAGCGAAAGTCATGATAGTGGACACATCAGATATAATTTCTTTTGTTTTACTTTTCTTACGACCTACATAGCAGCTTAAAGAAATTACTGTATTTCACGTAAAAATTTGATGCCGACTACTCACTACAAATATAAGTTTTGAGATCCTCTGAATCCAAAGAAAACAGGTACTTTTAGAAGACGTTCTGTGTATGTGGGAACAGCATAATTCGAAAACTAAAAGTCCGTTAACTACCTAACTTGGTACTTACGTTTAGATTCCTCCAAGGATAAAACAATAAAATGTTCAACAAAAACTCTCATTCCAAACTACACTTGATCTGTTAAATGTTTCAAAGTTCTTATCTCAAACGTGGCTTTATTAATTGGAATGGATTGTTCGGAGCGGACTCGGCACCTCGACCAGACTGGTCTTTTGTACCTCCTGAGAGGGAGGATGAGGTGCGAGGAGACAGAAGGCGGACGATCCTATGGAATCGCTACAGTACAGAGGGTGGCGTCCCTACACTTTACTAGATAAAAACTCCCCGGCGGTCTAGTAGAATCGTCATCCACCCGCCTTGGTAGCGTAGATGGTAGCGCGACTGCATCATGTTCCAGAGGTCTCGAGTTTGAATCTCGATTACGTTGAGTTACCTGGATAAGGATTTTTCCGGGGCATTGCCTAATCCTGATAGACGAATGTCGGGTAACTCTAAGCTCCAAGGACCCCGAACTCATTTGAGCATCACTTCACCCATTTCATTCATCGTCCGATATGACTTTACGTTGGAGGACGTAAATTAACAAAATAAAAGAAAATCGTCATCCCACCTGCCGTGGCCCCGAAACAGTCAAGAGGCCGATTCTGAGATCGGAGGCCGCTCTCCCAAAGCAAGGAGGACACCAGGCAGACTTGCGCAAACGGCATTCCCCCAGTCGTGGGGTGAGTGAGTGAATGTGTGGTGTTTTAGGGCCCGTCGACAACAAGGTCATTTGGGCCAACCCCCAGTCGTGGAGCTGAATCGGCCCACAAGGCCGGCTCGGAGACCGGAGCCAGTCCCGCCGGAGGTGAAAATGTTAACTCAGAGCATATCATCCCGCCATTCCGAGACTCCCGCCCACACCTCTAACTTGAAAGAAACCAACAGATGAGAGGTGATTGAAATGATATTGGAGGTCAAATGGAGAGAAACAAAATTCGGGGGATGTAATTAAGCTGCCCGGCATTGACCTAGTGACCAGGAAAATCCCCCAAAAGATCCATGAGTAAGGTTGGTCGGCAACGGGAATCGAACCAAGGACTTCCAAATGTGGACCACATATGAAACCCCCTGACATATCCCGCTCGGGGACTTTAATAATTTTGAATAAAATAAAATGATTTTGAGTTAAACATTTAAGATATTTTTACAAGTGAAATGCATATCTTGAATTTTCTGGAAATTATCTCTTTATTCATATTTACTTCGAATGACATGTGTGATATTGCTGAACAGTAAGAGATCTCGTTATGTCAATTTTTTTTTTTTTTTGGGGGGGGGGTGGTAGGCAGTTAACCTGCCCAAGATATTGGATATTTTACTGTTTTGTGTTAAAATTCAGATTTTTTTTCTAAAACGGAAAGTGGTTATTTATTATTTATACGTTTGCTTGGCGGAACGTATTTTTCACTCCTACTCATGCAAAGAACATGGAATTTAAAATCTAGAGCACGGCGACTAGCTCTTAAAAGATTTGATTGCGGCTTAGGCCTACTATATTTTCCTACTCCCATTGTATCTACAAATATATATTATGTAATAAGATAATTTCTATAAACGCTTATTAGATTAACGTATCAGCTTCTCTCGAATTTGATATTTCGTTCCATATTTGCGCTAAAATTATCCAAAATAGAAGTGATGTCTAAATTCAGCTATGTTTATCATTTTTATCACATCTAGATAATTCTCCACCTGAAGGATACCGGTCTACTCATACATATAGTCCATTTTATAATTATTACACTGATCTCGCAATTAAGGCGTTCACAGCAGTAAAGCGGAACCAGCTCCTATCACTCATTTACTGCACGTGAAGAAAACATTCTGATATCTCTGACTGTTTAAAATTATATATATATACTTATATACATATATATGGATGCCTACAGGGTGGAAGCAGGATAGTGACAGAATCCATCATCGGCTGGATTGGAGTTCGTCATTTATGACATAAAGGAAAGCTCTGATAAAAACACCTTAAAAAGCTCCGGACTAGTACTAACGAAATCTAATTCGGCATTGTGATAACATTGAATGAGATTTCTTGTAGTGTGTCGGGAAGATAGAAATAGCTTAATGGCACGCAGGCATGTTGCCATAGTACACTTCAAATCTCAACTATGGCACTGAATTTTTCAGTTCTGAGTGTAACCTTTAAAACCTTGAACTACTGAACAAGACTAGCTCTGTTCAAGAGATCTTGAGTTCGAACCTCGATCAGGGTGAATTATCTGGGTAAGATTTTTCTCCGGTGTTTTCCTTTATACGTGTCTTGTTGTTTCACATATGTCATTCACATACTAGATAAATAAAGGTCCTAAAAGAGTTCCTCTTGGAACTCCATAATTTACTGTTTTATATTTTGACTGTAATTCATTAAGTTTATTATCTGTTGTATAAATAATCTCAGTTAGGTGCTTTCTTCCTATTAAATAAGCTTTAATCCAATGTTTACTTATTCCACGAAATCCATGTATTTTTAATTTATTCATCAGAGTACTCTGGCCAACACAGATAAATGCCTTAGATAAATCAAATATTATTGTACCTATCTTTAAGTTGTTTTCCATTTTTACTGTTATTTCATGTCTAAGTTCATTTAGAGCAGTTATGGTAGATAACACTTTTCTAAAACCATTGACTCTTCTGCATTATGTTTTTCTGATTAAGGAAATCCCTAAGTCTATTATACACTATTCTGTCAAATAACTTATCTAATTCTGAGGTCAATGTGATGGGACGATAATTATTTCTGTATTATTTATCTCTTTTTAATAAGGGTCGGTCAGCTCTTAATTTAAGATGTTCTGGAAAAATTCCTTTTAGAGTTAAAAAATTAACTAAATGCACTAGACGCTTTGCTAAAGCATATTGCAATTCCTTAATATGAGCGGACTTACTTCATCCCGCCCACAAGCTACTTATTACTTTTATAATTTAAATATCAGATGTAGGGTTTATGAAACTTGTGTCCTTATTATCTTTAACACTGCTTATGTTTTCCGGAACACTGTTGTTGTATTTGGTAATTTCAAGAAAGAGTAAATTCATTTTTTTTCAGTTAGTATATTTGGGTCACTCACTAGTTTCCCATTTAGGTTTAATTCCACATTTGTGTGCTTCAGCCTGTGTTTTCTTTCGTCCTCTTGAGAATATTGTCGCCGAGGCATTGTTATGCGGCGGGCCGTGGTCGTCGCTTGGGCGCGGAGCTGGATGCGTGCTGAGAGAGAGGAAAACAGAGAGAGAAAGAGAGAGTCCGGAATTTTCCGCTGCCATCGTGATTGTTATCGAACGATACACTGAATTCTAGAACAATGGCTGAAGGTATAAAACCCGCCAAACTCTTAGTTGCTAGTCAGTTGCTAGTGAATGCTTGTGTGTGCAGCTATTTGAAGTGTACCGCAAGTGATTTCTTCCTTTGTTTACATGTAGTGAGGCAACGATAGACCTTGAAGACTGCGTTTGTGTATGTTACGTCATTCTGCTGCTGTCAGGGTTGTACAAAGAGGGTTTTAAAATGTAATAAAGAGCGATTTTAATTTTCTCCAAACAAGTCTTTGAATTCTACGAAACCACAAAGTCACATCTGGTGTAAGGAACGAGACACTACGATGGAAGTTTCATTAGCCAAGGTTTTAGAAGAGCTGAAAGAAATGAGAACAGCAAATTACACCCTCGCTGTGAACACGGAAGTGGCAAATGACAACCTGGCAGTGGAGCTAAAACAAACGAGAACAGCAAATGACACCTTGGCCGCGGAAATTAAGAGCTAAATAACAACCTGGCCGCGACGCCGACTGAAACAAAGGTCGAATTAACCATGGAAATGGAAGCGGCGAACGACAGCCTGGCAACCGAAATGAAGGCTGCGAACGAGGCCCTCGCCGCCAAATTTGAGCAGCAGTTGGCCGGCATGATGGACGACGTCACAGAGCTGGGCAAACGAATGGACCAAGTGGACGAGCGCGTCGAAGACCTGGCGAACCGCGTTAACTTCCCAGAGGGAAAGGCCGACAGCAACACCAAGTCCCTGAACGCCATGGTGAAGGACATCGTCGGCAGAAGGTTGAAAGATTTGAAGGCCAGCGTGCTAGGACGCGATACATCTGCATGCGTGAAATCACCTAAGTACGACGGCATGTCAACTTTCGAAGTCTTCCGCAGCCATTTGGACACATTGGCGAAGCACAAAAAGTGGTCGCCAGAAGAAGAGGCAGCACAGCTAATAGCCAGCCTCCAGGGACGAGTCACAGAGATCCTGAACGCGGTCCAGACAGCGGCGGCACCCAAGGACATCTCGGAGGCCCTGGAAAACCGCTTTCTAAACCGCCGTTTGGCCACAGCCTACGGCAGACAGCTGAAGACTGGGACATATAAAATTAAAAATCAATACATTATCCTATGTATAGAACATGTCTTGAGGTGAGAGAATAATGTAGTAAGATTCCATTAACCACCACAGTTATAGAGTAAAGTCAAAAAACTTAACCTGGCCGATACTGCACGACCGACCTTCTCTTATACCAATCCAAATGGCACAAAATCCAATCCACAAAATGGCAAACACATTCTATAATATGCCCTTTTGTACAACTTACCTCCGCGGTAACTTGATTCAATTCTCATCAAACGTATTTTCTGACCTTGTGTTTTTCGTGGAATGATTGTACGGTAGGTCAATGTTAGGGTGAGTGGTTTCTCATCCACTATGATTTCGTTTTCATCAATTCTTTGTAGCCTCTGATGTTCCTTCACTTCATTCTTTCCTCCTATTAGGTAGTAGATACAATATATCTATATAGTCACAGTTCGTGAGGTGTCCCCCTTAGTTGTATAACCTACACCGCTATAGATAAAATCAACAGGAAACACTCAATGCCACGGCCGGGATTCGAGCCACGCATCTCCCGGTCTCCGTCCAGCCGCTCCAACCCAAGTACTTACGATAGTAAGTCGCCACAAACGGTGTATCTTGAATGCGAGAGCCCCTAGTGCTCTACCGGGGAAATATAGGAGTCGAATGGAGAATTAAGTATCATGACGGCGGGTTGGTCATGGTAGCTCAATGGCTTGGAGAGGCTGGACGGAGACCGGAAGATCCGTGGTTCAAATCCCTGCTGTGGCATTGAGTTTTTCATGTTGACTGTATGTATCAAAAACCTTAGCCTATGCATGGCTAATGTGAAGAAACAATTAATTTCCATCAATTAACTAAAATACTACACAGCTATGTTGTGGGGAGCATGAGCCCTCCGGGGGAGTTACGGGGAGAAAGGAAGCTGCTATTGTCATTTCGAAGTGAGCCTTAATTCCACTGAAGCCCAAATTTATCCAAAAACGGGAACGGCGGAATTGCCTCCACCTACTGTTCGGCAAACTCTGGCGTATTCATGGAACTAAAAAACAAACTTCTCTAATGCTTCGTTATCTGAGTGAGCGAAGGGGAAATTTTACATGCACAAAACGAAGGAGGGTGTGTTAGACAACGTGGCGCTTTTAACAGATCAGTGTGATCACCACTGATCTACATTCACTTGCAAATCACTGTAGGTTCCAATGCTGTATCATATCAAAGTATTCAACAGGATAAGGCCTCCTCCCTTAATGGTATATGTATGACCTTAACCGTACTGACCTTAGCTGAGCTAAAATATAAAGGGAATATTGAGAGAACACGAAAGTCCCAAACTCGCACTAAAGAAACTGCACGAAGTCGTTCTCAAAAGCTTTTCAGAAGCACCACATACGAACAGTACCGCTTCTGAAGATGTATAAAAAAACTTGATAATAATACCTAGGAATAGGTGACATTGTTCCAGATTTACCTAGCTGAGTTCTTGGAGTACAGTATACTATTCAAGCTTCAATTCAGAGCTAGGAGGATCTACTTTGAGTTACACCTCATTGTTAACCGTTCTCAAAACTTTCAAGGTGACCCTCGTATGTAGGATGGGCATTAACGCGGTCAACGTTTTGACAGCTTTATTTTGTAGCCTGCGTAGATAAAATACTTAATCAAGATAGAATATTATTTACTTCAGAATAGTAAACATAATATATAAAAAGTGAAGCTAGTAACAGTGGAACGACAAATACTACACAAATATATGTTTCTGTTATGAATAAGTATATTTGTGTAGTAAATAAAATACAGTTGGATCTCGCTTATACTGTTTTCTGTTAACCGTTTTCTCATTAATATTGTGACTTTGTGGCTTCGTACAATTAAAAGTCCAAGTTGCAGAAATTCAAAATGCTCTTTATTTCCGTAGAAACACACTTTGGTCAACCCTTATAGTAGCAGAATTACGTAACATACAGAAACACAATCAACAAGGTCGTTGACCACAAACAAAAGAAATCCATTTCAAAACACCTTTGCAGGCACGCGAATCCAATTTACAACTGTTCCACACTGGCGAGCCACGGCTTCCTTTTATAGCTCCACTCACAATTTCTAGAAACCTCTGGAACGCTCTCAAAAACAATGAAGACGGTGAACTTTCCAGTCAGCTTTCTGTCTCTTTCTCTCTCTGTTTCGGCAAGCTTTCATATCCGCGCTCCACCATCTGTCCCTTTGTGCGCACAAGCCGCGCTGTCGCAATAATGGGTTGGCGACAATGTGCTACATTTTCTATTCGATTTGTACCAAGGGTATTCATTTACTTGCTCATTTATACATTATGTTAATGCTGTGTTATGACCTATTATGCATGGTTTCTGTACCGTATCCTTGCTATAGCGGCTAAAAACATTTGGCATGTTGGGCGAGGCATCTTTTGGAATGCATTATTGCTCTTATTATAAACGATACGTTTGTATAGGACAATTATAACTCGAGTTCCTTTCAGATTACAGCTCGACTTAATAGGTGCTAAAAATTAAAATAAGCGTGTACGTTCAAGCTAGATTCTAATATATGCATTGTTAGTAATGATAACTTGGCCCAGAATAATGATTTTTACAGGGTGATTTTTAAAAGAAGATACGTAAAAGTAATCAGGAAAAAGGTAAGAAGGCAAGGTCGTTGCTATGGTAACGTAAACAAAGGTTGCCAGATTAGATACACTGGTGAATCACACACTCCTCAGCTCAGTTATCGCTAGTTGTGTGCGGGAAACAGAGTTTGAATGAGTATTCAGTTGCGCTGTGTATTGTTAGCCTAGTTTGCCAAAACAATTAAAATATGTCCTTATGGAAGCAGGACGTGGAGGTGGTAGGATTAGAGGTGGACCGAAGAATCATGGCCCAAGACAAAGATAAGCTTACGGTCGGGGTGTTACATTGCATAGTTAAACCAGAGAAGTTGCCTGTTCTCTTAGAGAATTCATTTTATTTATGCATGTAGAGAGTTCTTACCTTTGTTAACACTGATGAAGCGATACAAAAGTCTGCATGTTCTGTTGATAAGTAGAAAGAGGATGTAATCTTCTTAAAATATTGGAACACAATGCAATCTGTCTACAGTAATAAATATGTGATTTAATAAAAACTGTTTGGTAAAAATGTTTTCACAGCAAGTGTTAAGTCACATATGCACTTGTCCCTTTATTGTCATTTATGAAAGTAACTGACACCTATATGTAATCAATTATACATTTATGCGTGATTGGAGGAATATAATAACAGTGACGTCAAAATTAATTGAAAAACTATGTGTAGTCGTTGTTTTGAATACTTTGTCAGAAATATAAAACGTAAGTGACACAGTATTAAAAAGAAAAAACAACTACAAATAGTTCTTCAATCAGCTTTACCGTACTTAAGCAACATATCCAACAACTCTTCATTCATAAATGGTACTGAAACCCTAAACTGCATCTGTGACACTTATCTACATTTCATACATGAAGTTCTGTCAAGACAGTGAATATTGCTCCTGAAAAAAAAATCTGGTGCTCAAGTGACCAACTTCAGTGGACAAGGTTAAATACTATCAGCAGAATCTGATGTACTCCTCTACTGACACATTAGTGCTGGCTGAGTTTCATTGCTGCTAAACTTATTTCAAGCAATTTAGTTAATTAATGAGTCAATTTTGACACTATACCACATTTTTAATTATCCTTAGCTTCCGGCGAAGGCCGCGTCATTTTGGTCATGCTTGCCGACGTTTCGCTCATCCTGTAGTGAGCTTCTTCTGGGCTCTTGTCCGCTCCTTTTTTTTTCTTTTTTCAATTTCCAATTATCTTTATTACGGAATATGGCCTGTTGCCGGTACAAAGGGCCCGGCTTACAGGCTACAAATTAACATAGGTTTATAATTTTTTGAATAATGTTTGCATTGTCTCCGTGGTTTACCTTAAAGCCATTCGGCGGCCTTATCACGACCGCCAAGAACAGTTTGATGGGCCCTTTTGTTTTGATGCTTCAAATGATTTATGTTTTTTTGTTAATATAAATAACTATATACATGGGGGTTTATTTCACCCCCTTACATTGACTCACACACACACGCACACACACACTCACACGAAACTGTGGCTAGACAGTTTGTACAAGGGGAAGCGATCCAGCTGCAGTGAGTCCGGCCTCTGCCTTGGAGATTGTGCGGCCATGGGCCGGGGGATGCTGAGCGCGCAGGTTGGGCGAGCCGCCATCAACTATAGGATTTTTATTCTTGCATGTTTGCGATGCTGCGGCTCGCCTCTGCCAATGTAAATTGTAGGGTTGCTGTGCCTCTTAATGCGCGCCCAGGTGGAAGAGGCCCGTTTTAGTATGGCCTTGGGAATGGTAGGGATGCACGGTCCGATCTTTGCGATGTTGTTTAGGCTTATATCCTCACGGTTCTCCAGTGGCTCCACTCCTTAGTTCTTGGTTGGCTGCCTGTCAACCTATACGAGTTGGTGCCGGTGTTACCGTCTCCAGGTGGCTTTCTAAGTGAGTTCTGTAGCCTTTCCCCTTGTTTTATTTCCTTGTGGTTGTTTAGATGTTCTGGACTCGATTTGTTGCTATTAAATGGTAGAGACTGTTTCTGTGAATTGAACATCTCAAAAGCCTCCACCACAACATACAATTTACAATGGAAATGAAGACATTGGAAAACTTCCCTTTCTGGATGTTCTGGTACAACGAAACGTAGACACTCACACCATATATTGCTCCGTAAACAGAAAGCCTACACATACCAACCGATATTTGGACGCAACCTCTCATCATCCATCTGTCGTGAAATGAGTTAGATGTGGTCGCTGTTCCTGCGAGCTAGCCGCATATGCGAAACACAGCTAATCGGAGAAGAAAGGAAACAACTGAATAACATCCTGAGGGCAAATAGTTACTCCTAAATAGAATAAACAGAATAAATCCATAGAAGGAGCAAAGAGATGACCTGGGAATAAAATACAAAAAACGATCACCACACCCTACACCAGAGGCGTAACCGATCAGATCTCAGACATCCTCAAAACCACATCAATACACGGTACAGATCAACAAAAAAGGTCAGATCACTCCTCCGACCAGCTAAGGACAGCAGTAATCCACTCCTAAACCTAGGAGTATACAGAATCATAAGCGACTGTGGAAACGCCTATATTGGTCAAACTGGCAGATGAATCATAACAACCGTCTGATATGACTTAACGTTGGAGGACGTAAATTGCAAACAAAAAATCATAACACGTAGAAAAGAGCATATACGCAGCCTAAAGCTAAACCATGCCGATAAATCAGCATTAACAGAACAGCTGAACTCAACCGGCCACCACATCGATTTCGACAATACAGAACTTCTAGCCATCTGCAGCAACTTCTCCCAGAGTATGATACGTGAAGGCATAGACATTTTCAAGGAAAAAGTAAACACTACCAATAGATATAATGGAAAGCAGAGATAATGGAAGACCTTGCTCATAAGCGCAGTTATTTGTCGAAGGTCAGCCAGTGAGAGACAAGGAGCAGATCCACGAGACCATCTAGCGTCTGACAGCTCTCGGAAACAGTTTCACCATTTAATAGAAACAAATCAAATCCACAATACCTAAACAACCACAAGGAAATAAATAACGAGGGAAAAGGATACAGAACTCACTTGGAAAGCCAACTGAAAACAGTAACACCGGCACCGACTCAAATAGGTGAACAGGCAGCCAACCAAGAACTAAGGGGTGGAGCCACAGGGGAACCGTGGGCATATAAGCCTGAACAACATCGCAAAGATTGGACAAGAGCCCAGAAGAAGTTCACGACAGGATGAGCGAAATGTCGACAAGTATGACCAAAATGACGTGGCCTTCACCGGAAGCTAAGGATACTTAACAAGACACAGGCCGTGTAAGCCTACGCATCCACTATATTAATTGATTTATTTCATGAGAAAACATGTTTCATGAGTTACATGCTTCCATTCTCAGTTACTTGTCGAATGCCTGCATTATTCGCCATGTTGATTGGTGTTATTCCTGGCAGTGGTTGGACAAACCTTTGTATAACTATGTTTCTTGCACTAATTCTAAAGTGAAAATATTTTCCCTATTTTGTCCAAAATGTTTTTTCATATTATCTGAATTTCTGTTCATGATTTGATGGTCCCTCCATAAAAGCCAAATTTCTGTTGATCTGTCTTCCTGTTTTTCTTTATATCCTTGTTGTGTTGTTTCTAGCAAGTTATTCCAATGAGGATGCAAAAATATATATTTGTGGCTAAGCAACTCTTTTGAACAAATAAGGAATAAAAATGAAACAGTAGTTCTGTATAACCTCCACACAACTGAGCAAACTTCAACATTTATTATTTAAAATATTCATTTTTTATTTATTAGACGAAAACAGTGGAATTCATTCTGAGCTTAATGTCAAGAAGTACCCAGTTTAATTCGTGTACTTATACACCTAACACCTTGTGCAAATTTATGTCTGGAGGTAGCTAATTAAATTTTCATTTGCATTATTTTGTTTTCTCCATAACTTGCACTAATGAAACGTGTGTACCTTCATATAGCCAGATGGTGCTCCTTTCCGAGGCAATCACCCATTCCTGGCGTAGCGGCTAACAACACTCAAGAAAGAACAAACCAGCTTTTGTTATTTATGATGTAGTAATTCTGTTATTCATGCTGTGTCATTAATTTTCTGGCATAATGTTTATAAAATAATAAGTAATGTTCTGTTAAAATGTTGCATGTCAATTTTTTACTTTAAAAATTTGTTTCAAATATATTTAATTTGGACTCACTCATGAAATATGACAACTATCACAGATATAACATTGTTTAGAACCTTACATCAGAATGCTTCTTATTAGAAAGAATGGACGGTCATTGCATGCCAAAATTGTTGTTGAATTATAACCCCAAATGGAAAAGAAGCATTGGCGGACCAAGGAAGAGATGGCTACACAACATTTCAGTGTTTTACACCAGAACAGGTTTTTTAGGCCTAAAACCTGTAGATGATAGTGACATTTCTTATTAATTTATTTAAAGTTTCCAACTGGAAACTTTGGAAACTCTAAGCATATAATTCAGGGTATTTTATTTTATGATTTCCATAATTGTCAGCACAACTAAACACTTTAAATTTGAATTTACTCTTACTGTTGCATAGTTAAATGGCTATAGATGTAACAATAGGTATGTGGGATTCTGATGGCAAGTATATATTTTAAATGGTAAGTGAACTGCAATCAAGCAAATAAAAAAACAAAAGAAAATAATGTGAAAGCCTTGAAACTCTACAATATGTACTACTTGACCGTCATTTCCTTATAATTATTGAGATATACCACACATATATTTAAGTTAAATGATGGAAATTAATCGTTCCTGCACACCCGCCATCTATAGGCTAAGGTTTTGGATTGATAGAGTCAAACTGAAAATTTCAATGCCATGGCTAGGATTTGAACCACTCACAATAAAGTCGCCACAAGCGGTGCATCTTGAATATGAGAGACCATAGTGGTTTACCGGGAAAATATATGAGTCAATTGGAGAATTTAATGTCAGGACGACACGTTGGCCATGGTAGCTCAATGGGTAAGAGTGAATGAACAGAAACCAAGAGATCTGTGGTTCAAATCCGGGCCAAGGCGTTGAATTTTTCAGTTTTGACTCTATCTACACATATATTTGCTGGAATTCATAAGGCATATTTTATTCTGCCTAGTCACAGTATGTTAACCATAAATCAATTTAGCCCTTTGAATGCAAACAAATATAGGTTATAAGAGGTACAGCATTGCTTGAGTGTGTAATGTATAGAACTGTAGTATAATGAAGACAAATTGTTCTATAGCTTTAAGAAAAATAATAATTTAACCAGCAAGAAAATATAAAAGGTGAATGTAAAGCAGGGGCGGCTTCTCAATGGGGTAGCATGTTTGCTCTACAACCAAAATGCTGGGTCTTCCTTTAATGCAAGGGATGTTCCATTTGGCGTTTAGTTCGACCTTGTCTAGTGCAGTGGCCCTCAGCGCGCTGTATTGTTTGCAGGTGAAAAGTAGTTCACTCTCAGTTGCAAATCACTGGTATACAATGGGGAGGTATAGGGTAGGATGAACCTAGGGCTTGCCGAGGCAAGTAGGGGGGAAGGGCGGGGCTTATGGCCTCATAAGGTTGGTTAACCTAGCAGCCAGAGAATAGTGAATGCCAAGCCTTCTCCTGCTGTTTCCAGCGCCACCTATTATTCTCATATTAAATGTTCGCATCGGTCAAATATTACCACAGATTACTATTACCTACCAGAGCATAGCCACATGTTTTGTGCCGTGTTTTGTTAGCTGTGTCGTGCTTTGAGTAGTGAATAAGAGTGATTTATTTAAATACAAGTATATTGCGTTATATAAGCAGAAAAAATGAATTCCATAAAGGGTCTATTAGCACATCCATTTTAAAACTGAGCTTAGAAGAAAAAAAAAAGAAAATAAGCGACTTGGAAGTCCCACGCCAAATATAAAAATCACATAGGTATTCAAAACAAAAACAAGATATTTGAACAGGAACTTTAACAACAATGTATATGAGAAATATAATTTGACGTGTGGTTGTAATATTAAAAATAGCCTGTTTTGCTTTCCTTGCGTTCTCATTGGCGGCGAAGATCCGTGGACAAAACATGGCGTGAATGCTTTGCAGCATCCTCGTGATCGCGCTAAACACACGTAACTTAAAAACTGCACATGAAAAACACAGTTTTGCTATGCTTGGCAATGTAAATATAGCAAAATGTGTAGTGTTTAACGCCCGCTTTTACTACATACGGCACCGCAGGCGATGGCACTGATGATACATGAGATGAAGATGGAGCACCGGTGGAATGAGATGGCGGGGAAACCCAGAGATACCGGAGAAAACCCGCCCCAGCGTCGTGTTGTCCACCACAAATCTCACTTTGCAAAGCAAATCGACAGTGCATATCGGAGAACAATTGAAGAACACAGCCAGAAAGTGGCTCAAAATAGGTATGTTTTAAACATTATTGTTAACTGCATTAGGTTTTGTGGAACCTTTGAGTTAGCTTTACGAGGACACAATGATTCAGCTACGTCAAGCATTCCTGTTATATTTCGAGGACTGATAAACTTCAGTGCAGAGCTAGACTGTGTTCTGAAAAACCTATCTGGAGAATGCTACCGTGTTTAAGGGGACCTCCAAGACAATCCAGAACGAAATCTTCCAATGTACACTTGAAGTCTGCCATGAAGAGATATCAAGTCCATTTTTAGCAGCATAAATAGAAGAGTGTTATGCTCTAGAGTGTTTCTGAAATACGCATGTTGTGTTATACGCTGTGAATTACCGTTAACTTGTGTATATATCAGTCTATAGTGGCAGGCTTAAACAACCGTTTGTTACTTTAAAAAAAATTAAATTGCATGGATAAATTTGTGGACCACCGATTTTCAGAGCCACCAGCCGCCCCTGATGTAAAGTACAGCAGTATAAGAAATATTTGCTCATGTTTGTAAATATGAAATGAACCCAGTATCACTAACTGAATGGGTGCATACTTAATACCATATCCTAAAGAGCATTGAGTGATATTGTCGCGGTAACGGGCATTGAAGTTTCGGCGCAAATAGATAATAGATGGATAGGTTTCACGTAGATAACGAATTTGTGTAAACAGATAACGCCGGCAAGCATGATAACTGAGGCAAAGGCCTCGCCGGGTAGATTCAGTTACGTTTCTAGAAGTTGATAGAATGTTCGAATCATGTAACTAGATGCTTTGTTTTCCAGAAACCTCTAGTGATTGACAGAACAGTCTGGTAATCATGAATGGAGATATAAAAGGGATTGTGACATGCTAGCAGGACAGTTGTAGTTGTGAAACATTTGTTGTAAACAAGAGTGAGTAAGCAGTTGTTGTGTAACAGTCAGTGCTGTTGTAACGATAGCTAATGTGATCAGCTGCAAGTGTTTGTTATTGTCCTCGACATTAGAAGATTGTTTGATGTAATGTTTTTACGTGAGAATTGGACAGTTTATTGCTATCGAAATAAAGATCTTTAATGTCTGCAACTCGGTCTTTAAATTCTACAAACCCACAAAGTTACAACTGGTGTCAGGAAGCGGGACGACAACATCACCGAACATTACAGCCATGAACGCCTCATTGGAAAAGATTCTGGAAAATATGATGGAAATGAAAGCCGAACTGACCTCGGGAATGAAAGCCGCAAATAATAGCCTGGCCGCGGAACTAACACCGAAAACGGAGGCGGCAATTAGGGACCTGGCCGCAAAGTTGGAGAAGACAATCTGCCTGCAATGAAGGCTGAATTAACAACAGAAATGAGAGCAGCGAAAAACAGTTTGGCCACGGAAATTAAGGTGGCGAACGAGGTTCTCACCGCCAAATTTGAGGAACATTTACCCGGCGTGAAGGATGCCGTCGCGGAGCTGGGCAAGCGGATGGGTCAAGTAGACGAGCGCCTTAATGATTTAAAGGAAAAAGCCGACCACAACATCCAAGTCCCTGAACGCCATGGTGGAAGACGTCGAAGACCTTGCGAAGCCGTAAACAGCCTGAAGGGAAAGCCCGACAGCAACCCAAAGTCCCTGAACGCCATGGTCGAGGACATCGTCGGCATTAGGCCAAAGGACTTGAAGGCCGACGCACCGGGACGCGACACAACATCTACACGCGTCAAACCACCTAAATACGACGACGCGACAACTTTCGAAGTCTTCCGCCGCCAGTTCAACGCAGTGATCAAGCACAACAAATGGTCACCAGAGGAAGAGGCCACACAGTTAATAGCCAGCCTCCGGGGACGGGCCGCGGAAATCCTGAACGCGGTACAGACAACGGTGGTGCCCAAGGACATCTGGGAGACCCTGAAAAATCGTTTTGGAAACCACCGCTTAGCCGCAGCGCACCGCAGGCAGCTAAAAGCAAGGTCAGAGCAGCCAGGGGAGACGCTGCAGGAGTTCGCCCTGGCAGTTCAAAAACTGGCTAGCAAGGCCCTAGTCGACCTTAGACCAGAGTTCGTATCCCGGGAAGCTGCCTACACGACTGCATACGTTGACGGGGTATGAGACACGGAAATTCGTCAACGCCTAATGATCGGCGATTATAAAACCATCCACGAGGCGCTAACGGCAGCATTAAGGATCAGCACGACCAAGGTAACAGCTATCCCGACGTAGAGAACGAGGAGTGTCCGCTACACCGGAGATAGAAGACCAGCCGAGGGACGCCGGCGAAGACCTAGTGGCCTGTGATGGGGGTGTGGAGAGCCCGGACACATGCGCCTATTCACACGAGGGAGCAGATACACAGAAACAATGTTTTTTTGCGCAATTCCTATACACTTCTCTTTCTTTCGTTTTCATACAGATAGTGTCATGGCACAGCGGCACTACCTCAGAAGCCGCCCCTAATATGAATGATAGCTATGTAAGCGAACTGTTCTCCAGTTCAAGGTTTTAAGGTTCAGATTGTGCGATAAACATTATGTATGTTCTCACACACATGATGCAATATTAAGCGAACTTCTCTGTCAGCATGTGTCACTGTACATCTCAGCATGTGTATGTTACTTGCTAGGTTGAGACAAAGATCTTTCATCTCTGTCGCCAGTTTGCCGCGGAACTGGCAACACCAAGACAGTAGCATTACCGTATTGGATCAACCCATGTTTATTTTTATTGTGTAGCTACTCTAACATAAAAATAACCTTTGTTTAGTTCAAAATTTAATATTTATTGTATTGTTTTAATGCGTATGAAGTCGTTTCCGTAATATGATTAGCCTATTTTGTATCTTATCTGAGCTCAATGTACGATATGAATAAGACACTACGTTGACTAACCTGTACATATTTGGACGAAATTCTAAAGCTAGAAATTGCAATTTAAATTTTTACGGTATTGAAGATAAGCGAAATTAAATCCGAATAAAATATGCATCGATTTGTAAAATTGCAAAGATTTGGAAAGCCTGCGAGGACCTATGAACAGCAAGAAGATAGGGAACTGCACATCACCAAGCAAGAAACACACAATTTTCACAAATTCTGCACTCTCGATTGCTGCCATCGTATTCCTGGTAGCTTGAGATGATGATCGCTGAAAGAAGAAGAAGAAGAAGAAGAAGAAGAAGAAGAAGAAGAAGAAGAAGAAGAAGAAGAAGAAGAAGAAGAAGTATTCACAGAGAACCTCGTTATTGCAATAATAAAGTAACAAGGTTAATGAAACCAATGCTTTTGTATGTAAAATAGTTGATAAATTAATCTAAAGAATGTTAACTATACATGAATATATATGAAGACACAAATCAGGTATTGTCATGATATTAATTTTCGGTATTTATCTACATACTAAATCTCACTTACCAATAGGTCTTTGTGAAAATCCAAATTCGTTGTACTTTGACAAAAATAATTTTAATTAGCTTAGCTTCTTTTACCTTATTGCTGTTGTATATTGTATTGTTTATTTGTTTTCTGATGTTGTCTATTGCTGTAATAGCTCAATGAAAATAAAATGTATCATCATATCATCATCATCATCATCATCATTAATTATTGTCTCCCTCAGTTCTAATTTCTCTACTAAGTATAGCAAGCAGGGGAAGTATTGTATTTCATCCTAAAATTGGATACCAGATTTCTTCGGAAATACATGTTTTGGAGTCACCTCAAGTTTAAAAATAAAAGCATTTTATAAAAAATGTCGATGTGTGTGTACAACATAACACAAGTTTAAATAGTCATTTAATTACCAAACTTGGTATTTAAGTTTCGTATCTTCCACGGATGCGACACAAAGATTTTCAAGAAAATCCCTCCACCCCAGACTTCCTTTTACATTGATCATTTTCAAAAGATTTTGATTTTCTGAAAATTAACTATACTATTTTTTTAAATATCATGTGTTTAAAATATGTTTATGACAAATTAAATGTACACATTGTCACGTTATCTCGAAGGTCCCTCGCTTCGTCAGGCTTCGAAGCGACGATCTGTTGCCTTTGTCGAACTCGTCGATCTTGTGACTGAGGAGGTGCTATCATCTCAGAGTCCTCCTCGACGAGTATCGAAATGACTACTGAATTTTTGTTTTTCTTAGGGTTCTTGAACATCGACGTCGAGTTACTCGGATGTCGGCAGGTTTTAGTAATTTAGGCGGTACTCGCGGAATGTACTCATAAATATATATGCTCGAAGTTTTAAAATATTTATCTTAATTTGAGAATACTTTAGATATCGGCGGATGCAACTCGCGCTGCACTGGCAGCTTGATGCTGCTGTTGTAGGATAACACTTGTCCCTACTGTAGACTTCGCCAGACTGCCGCGATCCTCAGTTTTCAGTTTTTTTTTTATTTAGCATTTAATTTCTGTACAGAAATATTTGCTTTTTCAAGATACAGTACAAACAATACAAACTAGAAATTCAGAAAGTACAGAATTAATTCTGCATGCAATAATCAGATTAAATTGTATCAATGTCAACAAATACAGAAAACTTACATGAATTGTCAACCATTAGTATCATAAAATTATTCTCATGTAATCATTTACTCTACTTAATCTGGTGTCTAAAATATTCAAACAACTCTTGAGTACTATAGAAGCACTGATTTATTAAAAATGATTTCACATCTCCTCTGAATCTTTTCTTATCATTGTTTTTGATTTTCTTTAAGATTAAGTTGTACATGTGAACCCCTTTATGAAGTACTGAGTTAAGTTTTTTATTTGATCTTGATCCCAGTATATGTAATTTAGTATTATTCCTAGTATAATGTTCATGCATAGTGTTATTTGTTTGAAAATATTGTATGTTGTTGTTTATAAAGCATACGGTTTCTAAGATATACAGACATGGCAGAGTTAGTATATTATTTTCCTTAAAATATAATACAATGGGTCCCTTTACTTAGATTAAACATTCTTCTTATTATTTTCTTTTCTGTTACAAATAAATCTTTTATTTCGGTAGCTGATCCCCAGATAAAGATACCATATGCAAGATAAGACTGCACATATGAATAGTAAATCAGCTTTAATGTTTGTGTATTACAAATTTTCCTTAGTACTGATATTATTTAGTGGGCTTTATTAATTTTCGCAGTAATATTGTGACTTTGTGGGTTCGTGAAATAAAAAGTCCAATTACACAAACTCAACAATGTTCTTTATTTCCACCGACTTACAGTTTAACACTTGCAAATTACACAGAATTACGTAATGCACACAATTACAGTTCACCAGTTCGTCCGTTAAAGTTCCACTGTACGCTCACAATTACGTAAATTCTTCCGTTGCACGCACGCAGTCTTCTTGTCCGTCCGCTAGCTCGTCAAGCACTGACTAACTCCTCTTGCACGACGTGTTGCTTATATAGGGTCCGCTTGCCGATCTGGAAGGTTCTCGATTAGATGAAATATCCCGTAAGTTCGAGAACACAGGTGGAACAGAAAGAGACGGCGCAGTGATGTTTTTTGTCCCAGCCATCCCTCCTTAACGCTATAAGACAAACGAGGGGGCGGAGCGAACGCCTACCGTCTCCTGCTTGCCCACTCTATAGGGTGTTCCGACGCTCGGGTGACATAATGCGGCTTCCAGCTTAAAAATTTGTCAATAATTACCCCCAAAAATTTTGTTTCATTGGTGTATTGTATTACATCATTGCCAAAAGCGATTACAGGAGCTATATTAGCTTCATTTCTATTCTATAGTGAAATATGCATACTTTGTGTCTTTTTAATATTAATTAGTAATTTATTTTTAGTTAGCCAATGCATCATATTTGTTATCACAGTATTAGCATAATGTTGCAATTCAGAATTATTGCAGCTTCAGTTTCAGTTTATTGTATTGACAGAAATGTGGCCTGGTGCCGGTACAGAGGGGCTCAGCTTACAGGCTTAAATTTACATTTTGTACAGATTTGCTGTGTTACAGTGCACATATGTTTTGGGGTTTATTAAATACCCATTCGGTGGCCTTATCTCGACCGCCGAGAACAGTATTGCTTCGTTAGATTTCTTTTGCTGTACGTGTTTTTATGTGTATCTCACACTGATTGTTTTTTTTTTTAAATTTAAAACTATTATTAACTTATGTACATATTTACATTGCGCTTATTTTGCGCTCGCAGACACACACGCAATCACACACACACACACACACACACACACTCACGCATACACACTGGAGGAGCTGGAGGATGCTGGGCGCGCTGATTGGGGAGCCGCGCTCATTTAAAATATCTTTATTCTAGCATGCTTACGATGCTGCGGCACGCTCCTGCCAATATTGGATATTTGGATATTTGTGATGTCCTATGTGCGCCCAGGGGGAGGAGGCCCGTTTCAGGAGGGCCTCGAATATGGTAGGGGAGTTGATGTCTATGTGGATTTGGCGGTTTTTGGTGAGGAAAGGAACGAATAGGATCTTTCTGGGGGATAGGTTTTGGATGGTTTGGAGGTACTTAATGGTGGATTTGGATGCGTTGGCCCAGGCCACACACGCGTACAGAACCACCGACAGTATAAATATCCTATATACGGCAAGCTTAGATTTGAGGCTGATTTGCTTACTCCTGAAGATGGGGGCCCATAGCTTTAATCTCTGCCGCTCTTTGATGGCGGTATCTTTTATATGGGTGGACCAGTTCATGAGTCGTGACAGCGTCATGCCCAAGTACTTGGTGGCCGCGCCTTTGCTCAGTTGTTAGACCGCTTGTCTCAAACCAAGGCGGCCCGGGTTCGATCCCAGGCGACCGCAAAGTGAGATTTGTGGTGGACAACACGGCGCTGGGGCGGGTTTTCTCCGGCATCTCCGGTTTCCCCTGCCATCTCATTTCACCGGTGCTCCATCTTCATCTCATGTATCATCAGTGTCATCGCCTGCGGTGCCATATGTAAAATTGAAACCAATTACAAAGAATATCTCGAGAACGGTTGACGTTATTGTGCAGTAAAGCTTTTCCCCATTTTTCTATCAGTTACGGTTTACCAGTTATTATACACAGGTCATTCACTTCAGAGATTATTCCGAGAAATTCAAGATATGCGTCTCAATTTCCATGAAAATGGCTTATGTGCTGAACATCTGTATTTTAATCAAAATAGAACAGTCATTTTTGAGACATTTGAGACAATTCATAAGTGTACAAGTCCACCTTTTGGCACTGCATCGTTGCAATGGTCTCACGGAGCTCTATCGTATGCCACTGAAAACATTACAAGTTTCGTTTCTGGCATTTCCACTAGCTACTAAGTTAGTTCTATTCCTATACAAGTCCATGGACTTGTGTTGTTGTGCAAGTCACACAGGCAAGCCCAACAGAAGTTTCCCTCGCTTTGCTGCTGATGTATGGCGGTCAACAGTTGAGAAGCTTTTTTTCAAAGCAGAACATGTCCATCACTTGAAAATAATCAGGAAATTAAAAAACCCTATATCCATTTTATAAATTTTTCTTTTGCTTTGATGTACGACTGAACATGGGCTTTAAGAATTCTTAATCATATACTTAAAACCACATATATAGAACTTTTAGTTTTCAAATTAATGGCTAAAATATTTGGATATGTTAAGTTTTATAATAAATGATAGACATGTCCAGCTTTGTTTAAAAATAATATCTTGTTAGTGAAAACTAAAATGCTCTTTTCTTTACTATTCGATGATTACTTTACTGTTCTATACATTAAAGTGAAGGGAGCAAGGACAGGTAACAGTATTTTACTTGAGGAATTTCTCAAGAAAGCAACACATTAGTGTTCTGAGATTATAGCCTATGCAAACAGCTAATCTGGGTTATTCTAGGGTCCAGATAAGCATATTTTTTCCTTTGGCTTCTCAATTTGGTTTCTGATATCAGTCTTCCTCTCTTCCTGGCACGGCAATTAATTTAATCGGTTGTTACTTCCATTGAACTGTTTAAAATTAGCTTTTTTCACCTCAATGAACACCTGATGTATAAAGAGTATCTGCATTGCTACTAAAAGCTAATGCGTCCAGGAGAACTGATTGCCACAAACTAACCGAGTAACAACACATTAAACCCTCATTATTTAGGGGGTAGAATGTCAATATGTATGTTTCAAAAACTTCCGGGAACGGAACCATATGACAAAGGGAAAAATTCTGAAAATGGACATATTCAGTTATGAACACAAAACATTGACTGTATGGTAAATTATACTGGACATGTTCACTTTTGATAATAAAGTGAACATTGGGCTACAATGTAATGGACATATTAAGTTTTTATGTAAAAATAAAACTTTAAATACACATTTATACATGAATTGTTCAGTTTTGGAAGAAAATAAAAGCAGCATCATATCACAACAAAGAATCTTAACAGAATAACATTCCGAACTCATTTTCGGTTTTCGGTGGACATGTTCAGTTTTTCAAAAAAGCTCCTCATTTAATCAGTAGTTCGCTCGCTTGTGAGGTTGATTGTATTTTGAGTTGAGAAGCTTGTACTTATAGCTCATATGTTTTATTATAATTCAGAAATGAATGAAAGATCATATGACGTAACTGTACCCAGGAAGAAGTAACAACCAGACGAGTGGAAGATAATCGTTGACAAAGAAAAAATCTCGCGCAGTGAGCACATGTTAAATTCTGTAAGAAATGAAATACAACAAAGAGTAACAAGCCCATACAGCAAGTAAGTCAGTTTTGACCATTTTGGTTTTAGGCAATCAGCTCATAGGTGATCGGATAAGTGTAAAGAGCTACATTTATAAAAATAAATTAACAAATTTGGTATTCAGAATGTTTAAAACACTTTAATTTATCTTTCCAGGTGTGTAAAGAAATGTATGGCATCCTTTTTCAACGCATTTAAGAGAGAAGTGCTCAATAATATAACACTATGTCTACAAAAGCCATTCAAGCACAGAGCAATACCGGATTCTCAACTTCGTGGAGGGAATTGAAGCTACATAGGGCGCCCTTCCTGACCCTCCGGGACCTATTTGAACAAACTACTCCGTCGGTATTGTAGTGAGCTTCTATTTCGACCAAGCTATGGTCCATCCGCTTCGCCTCACCTTTCCCTTCCAGTGTTCAGCGACTGATAAAATCCAACTTGTTTCGAAGTCACATCTCGCACTCTCATGAATAGTTTACGGCACATTTTAACTATCGCATATTAGGATAATACGCATTAAATACAGTGAGGAAATGTGCGGTACACTATTGTGACTTTGTGGGTTCGTGAAATTAAAAGTTCAATTGCACAAACTCAACATGTTCTTTATTTCCACCGACTTACAGTTGAACACTTGCCAATTACACAGAATTACGTAATGCACACAATTATGATTCACCAGTTCGTCCATTACAGTTCCACTGCACGTTCACAGCCACGTACACTCTTCCGATGCACGTACACAGTCTTCTCGTCCGTACACTAGCACGGCGCTTGTACGCGGCTCGCCAAGAACTGACTCAACTCACTCACTGCAGCCCTTTTTATAGGAATATCGCTGTCTTCTCGAAGTCTCTGGTTTCAGTGAATCACCGTGAAGGTTCCAGACGGCAGGGAAAGGGGGAAGAGGCGGCCAGCGACAAGTGACACTTCCTTAATCATCCCCTCAGTTAGTGACTGAGATAAATGGGTGGGTGTGGCCCGGAATACTTCACGTCTGACCCTCCTGCTGGCCAGTTCTTTAGGGAGTTCCGACGTTCGGGTGACACTATTTATCAGTGTGCAAGATGTGGCCAATTAATTTGTGAAAAAATATCAAGAATTCACTTGCAAACTTTTTCCTGTTAAATATGAATAATGATGTCTTCCTCAGACCATTATTGCTTTAATATTCCTGTTACAAATAAATAATTTTGTCTTTAAAAACAATTACTGTTTTAATAAACGAGAGAGTGAGATCACTCAAGATGCTCTTGAGGTTATACAACACATCAGTATTCCCTTTCTCTCAAGTTTGAATTTCAAAGCTTCTTACTGTAATAATTACAAGAAGGTTACTTAACACTAAATTACTGATACTGTAGGTATAGGAGAAGGGAAAGGATCCTATAACGTTATGTGTAGTGCAATTGAAAGAAAATGTGAAAGTGTAAAAGAATGGAAGAAAAAACGCCACTAAATAAATATATATAAATTGTAAATGAAGACACAAACAACTATGTACAAAAGAATAGCACTAGCTCCTTTAAAAGAGAACAAAGAAGCTCTGTTAATGCTTATATTTAATACGAACTTGAAAAGCTCTATAGTACATGCATTACTTTCAGCACAAGTTTACAAAAAGACATTCAGAGAAAATCCTAAAATTTGTGATTGATTCAGTACATTAAAAGTTTAGTAAAACCTTACAATTAGTATATGAGACAGCGGTAGTAACTGAAGGCATAAATTTAATAAATTCCTTATTTATATACTATTAATCACTTTGGTTGAATTATCATTCACAAGTGCAAAATAAATTACTATGAAACATTTTAAGTACATCAAAATTATTTAATTCATTTAAAATTGTCCTAAGCTTAACTTTCTCTATGCAACAGAAGAATATTATAGCTTTGAATTTGTAAATGCTTCAACGACATGTATAAGCGCAGTAATGAACGCTGCAAAAAGATAAAATACAGTTTTAAAAATAAAATTTATTGCACAGTGTATCTTCCAACATGTTAACATTTCATGTAGTTTTCTGACCGTGATTTTCTTAATGTGCACAGCAATAATTTGGATAAATGACTTAGTTTAACTTGGTAAGACTTTAAGCAATATATTTTCTGACTATGATGGCAATTGGAGCTCTCTGCATAGTGTAAACCTCTCAGGCCATGACATACAACTGAATGTGTGTCACATTAGAGTTGTGCTGTTAAAATATATAGGGAACTTATGCTAAACCATATTTTCGTTTGCCAGATCATAAAATACATTACTCCAGAGACTTTATTAAACCCAGATGCAAATCCAAGGAACCAGGTTTTGAATTGGAGGTAAGGTCACGATAAGCCAATAATGTAATTACAAATGAACTGCTCTAAAATAATTTTAAGTTAAATACAGTGTCTTGTTGCCCCAGGGCGCCCCGTTAATTTAAGGTTAAACACGAATTCCAATCTATGGGACTGTGCTTCGAAGTTAAGATTACGTCACGATTTCCGTGAATCGATTCAAAATTTCCAGGTCATAAGTTACTCCACTGACTTTATTAAACGCAGATGCAAATCTGTACAGCTAGGTTTTGAACTTTATTTGAAGTCTCGTTTTTCATGTATTTGAAATTGCCAGGTCACAAAATAGGTTACCCCACAGACCTTTTTAAACGCAGATGAAATTCTATTTAGCTAGGTTTTCAAGTATTCAAAATGACCAGGTCATAACACAAATTACTCCACTGGCTATATTAGACACAGATGAAAATCTATGAAACTAAGTTTTGTAGGTGAGGTTAGGTCACGTTCTTCTTGTATTATAAATTGCCAGAATTACTACACAGACTTTCTGAAACACAGATGCAAATTGATGGAGCTAGGTTTTGAAATTTTTCTGCCTCACGTTCAAGAGGTCCCGAGTACCAATCTCGGTCAGAGTGCGTTACCTGGATAAGGTTTTTCCGGGGTTTTCCCTTCTCCTTCAAGACGAATGTTGGGTAACTCTAGGCTCCATGGACCCTGGACTCATTTGAGCATCATTTCATCCAATTCATTCACCGTCCCATATGACTTAACGTTGAATAACGAAAATTACAAAAAAAGGATACACCTCGTTCCAAAGACAGTGGACTTTTCTTTTGGCTTCAAAATGGAAACTAATGACTCCGTAGACACTATCCGAAAAAAATGAGTTAACCGACCTAAAGATGTCCGAATCCTGAATCGCAGTATATCTGCAGGATATTAATAAATTTTCGTCAAGATGTGACGTAATGTACAAGGCCAAATTTCATGAGCTCCCACATTTTCGACAGTTTCTTCGGGAACTGGATAAGCAAATATATGTTTTGTGCAGAACCTGCGTTAAGTGCGTAATCAGTTCCATATTCTACATGGCATGATGGACAAATATCTTAGGACACTGAAAATACAGAAATCATGTTGAGAACTTTAAAGTACTATTAGAGCAGCAACCATGAGGTAAACTAAAATTATTGGATAAGTGTAATAACCCATAACAAACCAAAATGTGGAGACAAAGTGAAAATAAATATAGGTAGTTGAAAATATTAAATATTTGAACAGCTAATAAGATGTTTTCAAGATTTATAGTTAAATTATTAAAAAAACTTTCGAATACATAAATTATAGTTATTTGTAACAAAATTTCTCTTATCCTTTAAGGAAATTTTCATCAGTTTATTTAATATGTGGGCGAAGTTTTATTACAAATAATTCTATTTTATGAGGCATTTGCTGCTTTACTTTTGCTAGCGTCCCTTTTTAAAGCATAAAGTACTTCAAAATCTGTAGCTGGAACTTGCTCTTCAAGTTCGGATAATTTGTGTTTATTATCTCACTTAAAACTCTGCAACTATAATTAATATCTGATCCCTTTATTGTTCCAAATGCGATTATTGTATTGGATATGAATAATAACAATTTTACCAGACGTTTAGCTTAATGCGGGACTTTTACGGGATTTTTTTCCTGCTGTAAGTAAAAATGATGAGAATGTGTCGTGAGCGATAAGAAAAACTCCTGATATGGAGTTTGTTATCCATTCATCTCTGTGAGGTACATATCAATTGAATTCAGTTCTAAGAATTGCAAAGAGTATTAAAAAATATTTACAATTTATAACTTATTTACAGCGTTAAGATTCCGATTTACTTATCCAAATTATTATTTACACTTAAAAGAATTAGGCCAATGTGTAAAATTTCATCACCGCATAGTTACATAAGATATATTACACTTCAGGTAATTTACCAGAACATCTGCTTCTTGTTTCGCCATTAGGAATTGAGAAAATGCAAACCGTGGCATTTGCATTCATAAATGCGTTATAATTGAATATGTAGCCAGGCATACAGCACTTTCTATATATCCAAAATTTGTTTAAGGTGTTTCACAAAACAAGCATATCGAGCCAGGTTTTGATGTTGACGTTAGGTAGCGTTTTTCGTGCACTCTAAATAGGTCATTACATAAAATACTCCACAGGCTTTACTATACACAGTTGCAAATCTAGGGAGCCAGATTTTAGGATTGAGATTAGGTCACGTTTTCTAATGTATTCTGAAAATCCAGGCCATAACAGAAATTACTCCACACACTTTTTAAACATACATGCACATCTATGGAGCTAGGTTTTGAAGTTGAGGTTAGGTCACGTTTTACATGTCTTGAAAATTGCCAGGACATAACATAAATTACTCCACAGATTTTATTAAACACAAATGCAAGTCGACAGAACTAGGTTCTGAACTTGAGGTTAGGTCACTTTTTACATGTCTTGAAAATTACCAGGACATAACATAAATTACTCCACAGATTTTATTAAACACAAATGCAAATCGACCGAACTAGGTTCTGAACTTGAGGTTAGGTCACTTTTTACAAGTATTCAAAATTGTAAGATCATAATATAAATTACTCCACAGGCTTTATTAAACACAAATGCAAATCGACAGACCTAGGTTCTGAACTTGAGGTTAGGTCACGTTTTACAAGTATTCAAAATTGCCAGATCATAACATAAATTACTCCACAGATTTTATTAAACACAAATGCAAATCGACAGAACTAGGTTCTGAACTTGAGGTTAGGTCACTTTTTACAAGTATTCAAAATTGTAAGATCATAATATAAATTACTCCACAGGCTTTATTAAACACAAAAGCAAATCGACAGACCTAGGTTCTGAACTTGAGGTTAGGTCACGTTTTACAAGTATTCAAAATTCCCAGATCATAATATAAATGACTCCACAGATTTTATTAAACACAAATGCAAATCGACAGAACTAGGTTCTGAACTTGAGGTTAGGTCACGTTTTACAATTATTCAAAATTGCCAGATCATAACATAAATTACTCCACAGAGTTTATGAAACACAAATGCAAAACTATGGAACTAGGTTTTGAACTCGGGATTAGGTCACATTTTTCGTGTACCATCATATCATGTAATCATAATTTTATGATTGGTGAGAATCTTAAAAATTATAATTTTAATAAATAAAACATACATTATTTATCTTCTATAACTGGAAAGGTGATCAAGTGATGCTCTGATAACCATGCTCTGTTAATACATAATTTACATATTTATGAAACGTTTGCATTGGTTTACATATATGCCTACCTACTAAAGTTAATGTTAAGCTAGACTTCCATTTATGTTTTTCTGAAATTATATAATTTAAGCACAATGCGAAAACATTAACAAAGGTAATCAAACAAAATGCGTGCAGTATGCACCTTTTACTAATTATTTAGTTTTACATTTATAGCGCTTCCTCTTCTTAACAATTTTTTGCTTCTTCTCTATTTCAGAATACAAACTCCTCACAAAGATATACATCGCAAAGCAAATGAATATTGCTAAGCACAAGCACAACGGCTTCACTAGGATAGCACTATATGGGAACACATAATGGACATCAAAACTTTCAATGTGATTTTCCGGCAAGTTGTAACCTATGAAGTGTACTGTTGGATGTCCAAAAACATCTAAGTAGGTAAAATGCTTTCCAAATGTCAAGTTCCCTACATAATATGTTGTTGATATACGAATATCAGTTGAGTATTCTGGAAGAATTATTCGTGTCTGCATTTTCTCTACTACCATGCCCTTAAAATTGTGGTCCATTGTCTTCATGCGCAAGAAGAAATTATTCCCCTTTGAATACAAAAAGTCATAGCCAACAATGTAATTTATTTTCCAGCTATATTTTAAAATATATTACTTCCACTCAAATTCATACAGCTGTCTTTATTTATAATTTAATTTGCCCAATAGTATTTTTGTCCAATTAAACCTAAAACTTTCACTTCTCACTTTATTAAACAATTAATAAGGTAATTTACATCATTCAGTTTAGGTTTTGTATCTGTACAACTTGTATTTAGTTGTTTTTCTTCCTTCTTGTCCACCATCTATGTTTCGTATCTCGTAATGTGCCTCGTTGTTAACACAAACATCCTAGTAACTCTCTTCTTGGTACATTTACAAACATAACCTAACACTTTAAAAAAAAACTTGGTTCTTAAGTATATTGCACTAATTTATTGACAACAGTCCACTTGGGGGATCGCTATATACGGCCGCAACCATCCAAACAAGAAGTAAACCATCACTCTTCCCAGAAGATCAGACAAGAAGAATCCGGCGTGATAACTCATTTCTACGAACATAACACCATAATTAACAGTTATTGTACATAAAACGTAGCACTATTTTTGCAGCAATCTTCTTACATCGGAGGCGAACTTCGAATACCTGCACAGCTTCCATAAGCACTGACAGCGGGTCTATCAGGACATAGGCAGTGGCGTGTGAAGTTGGATGAGAGATGGTCCAATCGTCCCACAGCAGTGTTTCACAGAAGCCCCAGTGAAGAAACATTTTCATGTTCGTTCCACTACAGGCAGCTGTAGCGTTACTATGATCCATTCCGTGAATGTTAATCAAGATATGAAGTAACAAGTCAGCCAGAACCAGGAATTGTCTCACCTTTTATCGAACTGGTCTGATGTCTCTTGGTGCTTAGAGATAACTTCTCAGTTCCTCATTCCTATATACCTTAGAACATTCACAGTGCACTTCGAAATATTGGGAGAAATATGACGTCGTTGATGATTTCTATCCGCTTAATCCGTACATCATACACTATCTTTTAGACGGCCTGAATATCGGTCAGTAAATCGGGAAATCATTAAATTAATAGAGGAGTAACCATAGTAACGGAACATCAATAATCTTTAGAAAGAGATATTCGGCATTCATGATTGTGATGAGTGGACGTACAGAAATGAAGAATTTTAAATAATTTAACTATTCTGTCAAGATAAATTACTATCTTTGTGTATAAAAAAAGGAAAAGTTTCTTCCTGAGGAAGAGATATTCACAAGCCAGAAGGCATGTATCTGACATTTTGCACCATCCGACACCTCGAGAATCATTTGCCAATTTCCTGGCAGATGCCATTTCCTATCTACAGTCGTTTTAAAGAAAATAAGTGTTGCTAAGATAAGAATAAAGAATACAGCCAATGACTAGGCCACGCCGTGGCTAAGTGGTTAGACCACTTGGCCCTCACCAAGGCGGCCCGGGTTCGAGCCCAGGCTTATACAGCACAGAAACAACACATTAATCAAATACCTTAGCCATCTGACTCAACAGCATAGATTTGACTACATTCGTCACGTTTACCTGACAAAAGGTCACTCTTATATGGCATGCGTTAGGGATTTTACTCAAAGAGAGCTGCTTAAACGAAAACAAGATGTCATATACACTGCCGAGGACTGGATAAACACAATAAAGGACTCATCCAAGAATATTAGTATGTGACGTTTAACAGTCCATGATCAAGGACTAAAAGATGGTTTTCAGCAAGGTGGAGGAACCTACAGCAGTGGTTAAAGAGCAAGACAAGTGGAAAGTGACTACGCACAAGATTCCTGAATATACATCAAATATCGTTACTGCTAGCAAAACTCTAGTGCTTTAATGACAGTGACATTCCTAGTCAAAGGAAACACAAAGTTTGCTGAAACCATACCAAAGAAAGCTTACGATTAAGAAATTCCTTGAATTCTGCGAAAGCCAACATTTTAAAGTATCTTGCTTCAGTTCTTCGTGAAAAACAATCTTATTTTCAAATTCTGTGTGATAAATATAGCAAAAATACATACATATATATAATGGGGAAGAATCACATAGGGAGATGTGGGATTCAGATTAGGGTAACTGAATGAGTGTAATGTCTATTTTTGTTACAAAATAAAACGTGGTTCAACACACATATGAATAGTATAAAATATTTTCACCGTTTCTTGCATCTTTAGAGGTAATTCCTTTATGCATTTGATAACACAGTCCTTTCAATGCATTTATACACCCATATAATTTTCATAACTGCACAAGTCCAAGAAATTCATTATAATTATTATAACAAAGTACCAATGGTTACTAAAATTACCGAATAGTAAAGCAAATATAATGAGCCAAAGCTTATATCTTTCAAAAATAATAAAAATAATATTGGCACATCATTTTCAGGAGTTATGAAGTTTTTGCGGAACTTCGCAAAACTTAGTTGACTGGAATTGTGCACTTATGAAAGTCATGTCTTCTCCTGGAATTCCCTAAAAATCTAGCTGTAAAGAGAAGTTTAGGATATGGAATTTTCTGTAAAATCTTCATACTACATCATTGGTAAATATAGGACTTAAATACCAAGTTGGATACTAAATTTACTTTTCGTTTCTGAGTTACGTTATGCCAGCATTTGTGTGGAATACAATACTTCCCCTACTTCTTATACGTAATAGAGCAAGTAATATATGTGTACGTATGGAATGTGTTACATTCACATGCTATTCTGTACCCATTAATCAACAAAGTGCCTATTCTTACAAAAGCTTTCGTTCTATCTCTTTTCTCTGTCTGCTTCATGTTAACTATGTTATGCTTTTATTACATATTTCCTTGGTTATACATTAGAAATATAGAGGCTTAAGTGATAGTCAAATTCTTTAAGAGCTGGTCATTCTGTGACTGCTTTGATATTCCATTGTCTTTGCATTACAAAAAGAGGAAAAAGTGAAAATATTAAATAAAATGAATTAAAAGTTTAAAATACACATTTTAAAACGGGCTAAAAACTGTAAAATAAATGTCCTAACCCTATTTAGATGTTTAACACCATGGGGAAAAAACGTGTGGTGCATGCCATAAATGAATGATGCACCAAAGTCACTAACAATTTTACTGCACTGCAAATGATATGAACTGTGTACGAATTTTCCTACATTTCTTACCAGGGGCGGTCTGTCATTAAGGGCCAGAGGGCCCGGGCCCCACCTATATCACGCAACTTACAGGCATCCTTTAATTTGAAGGAAAAAATATATTTTATTCAATTGTAATAATGGTTTGCAAAGAATAATTTATTATACGTATCACGATTCCTAATGATTACCGAAGCTTACAAACAGAACCTCGTCCGTCTCTTTGTCACGAAGGGCCAGATTATACCAGCCCGACCGACCGAACGACCGAGATGATGGCTGGCTGTATAAAGCCAGAAAGTTTTTGCTGCGTGCCCACCCGTTAAGGGTTTTACCGCAGGTAAGATATTTAATATCGGGATTTTGTGGGATGTGATGTGGGTTTTGAGATTGAAGATTCTTGTGAGGCTACAATTTTGTACCTTCGGGTTGAAGGCACAGGATACAATACCTTGCTCCCTGCTGTTTTTATTTAGTTTAAGTTGGGGAAAAATTTGATGCCAAACACCTTAGGAGAATTATATGGAGCTCAGCTTTAGCTGCTGATAGGATTAGCTCCTGGGTTATCTTGGGTGCTCGCAAGCCATGCGAGGTACCCGATGTAGTCGAGAACGGCGTCTAGTGGGGTCATAATCTCCCAATGATCTAACAAGGGCGCTCCTATATGTTGGTAAATTGGCGTATAATTTTGATGTCCAGCGCCTAATTTCATCCTCCACGTATGGAAGACCCGAGGCTTCGTGAAGCAGCCTGATAGGAAAGTAGCGACCCAGAGAATATGTAGACCGTAGTGCTCTATTCTGTGCACGTTGGAGCCATGCCAACCAGCTATCTACGGACATTTCCCAGATCTCGCAAGCATATAGCATCACAGGAATTACCAGCGCTCGGAAGAGGTATAACCTGAAGCCAAGCGGCATCGAGCTCGACCCCAGCATTGAATAGAGGGAAGCAATTGCTCCCTGTACCCTTGCCGCTAGATCCCTGATGTGCTGGCGAAAGGTTAGGTCTCTATCCAATGTAATTCCTAGGTACCGGACAGAGTTAGTCCACTCCATTCTTCGACCTCGAAAGCTGAAGTTGGAGTAGTCTGCTGGGGTGTGGCGCTTTGTAAAATGTATGGCGTGGCTTTTGTCCGGATTCATGGACATCCGCCAATGCCGACACCACTGTTGTGTAAGACGGAGGTGTCTCTGTAATGGCTTGAAGGCTCTGACGATGTGTTTGTCTTTGCAGAACAGAAACACGTCGTCAGCGTATTGTGTCATGACGACCCGTGGCTCTGTGGGAAATCTGCCATAAAGACGTTGAATAGGGTGGGAGATAGTACAGAGCCTTCCGTATGTGACTGTGCACCAGTGGTGCTTGGGTGGGTATTGTGTAGTATTTAGGCCTATCGGCGTTTTCATCGCTGTGTAGTTGTTTGGTTGGAGATCTCCTGATTTGGAAGTGTCGAGGGATTTCCAGGTAAGTTGCTCTGGAGCAGCTCAATGCGGTCGGCAATTTCCATGAAGTATTGGTTAAGTATGCCCGGGTCGCAGCCGTGGCCTACGTTGGCTATTGCAGTCATGAGTTCCATGCTCTTCTGGTTGAGTGCTTGCAGTGTATTGGCTGTGAACTTCTGGTCGGCGTTTGTGGTCGTTGTTGTAGTTTCGATGCGTTGAAGCATTGTCTGCTGGGATGATGCAGTTGAGGCTAGCTGGTTGCTGAGTCCTTGGAGTTTTGCAAGTTGCTTTGTGATGGTGTGAACGGTATCCAGTGTTGAAAGTGCGGAGTTGGCTATCTTCTCTGAAGTGTTGTGTGGCGTTTCCTGGACGGTGTGGGTTTGACCTTCAACGGTGTCCTCCAGCGTGCCAAAGAGTGGGGCAAGGTTGAGGACTTCAGAGTGAAGGTCCTGCAGGGTCTCACGTGTGGGGCCGGAGGTGGCGGCTTCAATCTTTGCTTCAAGCGTGTCCAGTCTCTGATGGATGTTCCGAACCTCGGCTTGGAGTGTGTGTAGGGCTTCCAGCACTGAAGTGTCGGAGGCTGTGGTGGTGAATGGTGCTGCCGTGGCGGTACGTTGCTGTACTTCGTCTCGGGCAGTACTGGCGAAAGTCCGGGGGTACTTTGGGCACTGCGCCTGTCCAGTGAAATGGCTGGAGCCATTGCACGTAGCGCAGTACCGACGGCGGCGTCGGAGATTGTGGTAGATGCATTCGGCAGTGAGGGCACGAGCACTAAAATAATGGCACCGTGGTGGAGCTGAGCAAGCCGAATCCTGATGCCCATAGTTGCAGCATCGCCTGCAAGGTGTATGCTTTACCAGCCGGCTAGCCTCGATGCGTAGGTTCAGTCCTAACAAGGGCAACCTCGTATGCAACGCGGCGTCGAAGTCGGCATGGTCGGCGAGCTGAAGTCGGACTAGTGGTGTGGTCCGTCCCCGTGACATAATCCTAGTGGCCCTATGAGCTGAGGGCCATTTTTGTTGTGCTGCGGCGAGAATATATCTGCAGTGTAGGTCACGTGGAACGCCACAGATGACAGCGCTGTAAGTGGTGCTTCGAGTGTTCCATTGGAGAGTAAGCGATACTAGTCGAGATGACTGTGGAGAACTGTTATTGCTTACTGCAACAACGTCTGGGTTATCTCCTGGCGGAGGTGGCAGCTGAGTCTGTTCTGCTGCTCTGTTGGTCAGAAGTCTCCCAGTCTCTGCAGAGGACTCCCGGTTAGGGGAAATCCAGAATTTGCCCGTGACTGGAGTAAGAGGCTCCATGCCAGCTGCAGAAGGTAGCGGCGTAGCAGGGGTTGCTGGCCGTGAGTTCTCTGGTGTGCGCTGCGGCGGTTGCGGCTCTGATGCCGCTAGCGCAGGCGCTTTGCCCGCGGTGGTTGCTCTCTTCTTCTTTCCCATGGTGTCTTGCTGCGGAGCTGCTTACTGCGTCGAGTCGTTGAGGTGAGGAGAGACGATGTGAGACGACCTCGACTGCGGGCCCGTGGTCAGTCCTCACCTCTTTATACAATCTACGAGTCACGTGCCTATAGCTTCCTCGCTCCGCTACTCTCCTCTTCATAAATCGTTCATAGCAACGCTTGGAGCCAGCTGGTTGCCACCCGCTCATTATGTTTAGAATTCGTGTGATTCTCGTTGGAATCTTAATTGTTTGGAGGACACAGTGATGTATCTTTGAAATGAATAGGATAGATTATTTCTTGAAAAGTCCATTTTTCTTTTTTTTACGTTAAAGGTAGAATAAAAACTTGAAATTAAACGATTAGGTGCACATCAACCAATTAACTTTAAATTTGCGCAACAACACTAATATTTTAGTAATAAATCATGTTTTGCAGTATTTAGAATCAGCTGTGTCTGAAATTCGTGAGAACAATAAAAAATACCAGGTTGATAACTGTGCTCCTACCTCAAGAAAGCGAACGAATTATGCTTTTGTTTTGAATGAACCTGAATTCAGATGCCAAAGAAGTGTGTGACATAACGGTCAGCCAAATGAAAGTACGATTCACAGTCTCATATATTCAGTACTTTTGGAATTATTGTGTCAAAGAAATTTATTACAGTCAGAGAAAATTTCCCTGCTGACTCTAAGAAATTGTGTACCAAATTATAATCCCATGATCTTCTACTAAAAGTTAAAAACTTAACTGTTCGGTGATTTATCATAATGATGCATTCAAAGATATTCCTTCAGTCAGTGAACTCTCCGTTTTTTCATAAAACTCTTCTTTGAGAAAGCGTTTTCTAATGTGTACAAAATGCTGCAAATTGCAGTTACAACTCGAGTTTCAACAGCAGAGGCAGAGAGAAGTTTCAGTGTATTGAAAAGGATAGAAACTTCATGGGCCAATATAGGGCTAATTCCTTGGGTATTTATTCTATTCACAAAGAGGAAATTTCTGAAATCCCTAACTTAAAAAACAGAGTAATTGAAATGTTTGCCGTCTAGAAGAATACAGGTGCTCAGCTCTTGTACACAAGTAATACTGCCACTTGATGAGTTTCATTTTATCTTTTATTATTAGTTACATACTTGACGTTTAGAAATGTATAATGTTTCGCCACATTTCTGGTATCGCAGTGTTTTTGACAGGTGACCTGTTTTAAGAGGTAAAACCGAACTTCTACTTTCGTTACAAATTTCTTCACATCTGGCTCCACCAAGAAAAATGTTCACGACCAACCACTGCTCTTTATTGTTATCTACGACATGCAGCGTAAGCGTTTCATTTTAATTCTTACACTTTTTTCATAGCATTTAAACATTGACAATCAGCAACTTTCTGAACAACCCGTATGGAGTTAGGAATACATATGTACGGAGTCATCAATCTGTATGCGGATAGCAGGAATTATGTTATGCTTTATATGCGTTTTAAAAACGTGGTATATTAAAATATAAAAATTGCATTGAAATAATTAAAATTAAAAGCCCTTTGTATATCTGATTTCCATTCAGTTCTGAGCTCAATTTGAAGTTTAAAATACCTCCAAGAATATTTCCAGTACATGCAAAATATGCATTTCATTCGGCATGAAAAGATCTTAAATATGTTAGTACTTTAATCAAACGAACCAAAATCACTTTTGGAAAAATCAAAGTTTTTAAAGTGTTCCATGTAAATCTGTGTTATCTTGAGATCTTCAAGTCCTCAACGAACTGTGAATTTAGTTTACTTATTCATCCACATAGAGGTTAATTTGGGTTGAAGTATTTTCTTGAAAACGAATTAATATTGCATTGTCATCCTAAGTTTATTGTTTCAAGTATCTAGCTCATGCCCGCCTCCGTAGCGTAGATGGTAGCGAGTTTGCCTCGCATTGAAGAGGTCCTGAGTTCGAATCTCGGTTAGGGTGAGTGAACTGGATTTTCCCTTATCCTGATAGAGGAATGTCAGGTAACTCTAAGCTCCATGGACTCCAGAATAATTTGAGCGTAATTTCACCCATTTCATTCATCGTCCGATAGGACAACGTTGGAGGACGTAAATTAATATATATATAGCTCATCGGGAAGTTATTTTAAAATTGCTGGCAAAATTTCTCTTGAACAAGAAATAGGGGAGAAAGCCAGTTAAAAAGAGTTTTAAAAATATTCTTTCCATTTCAGAAAATTAATTTCATAAAATGCAAACCAATAACAATAAACTCCACAAATAATGTATTTGACATAAATTGTGTGCGCTTAAATTAAATCTGCATTCCCAATGTCTCAAGATTGTGTATCCCTGTTATGGATTACCAGTTATATTAATGTACCAACAATGAAAATTACTTCAGTGGATATTCTGAGATAATTCCAGATATGTAATAAAATATGTAAAACACATGAAGTTTCAACAAAAAAAGCTGGAGCGTCTTTGAGAGAATCAAAAGTTTTGAAGTTTCCTCCAGGTAACGGGTAGTTTTGGGAGGGTGGATTTCTTTAAAACCTTTATCTATTCAAACGACTTTTGCTGTTTTGCTGTTAGTACACGTGCACACACTTCACGGACCTTTTGTAATTTTTTCATCAGAGACTCTCAAAATATTAAATTCCGACGAAATCTTGGTATCCAGTTTTAGGTGGAATGAAATATTTATTTCCTCTGTCTATTATACGAGGTAACTGAGCGGGATGGCTCTAGCAGTTGCGTCTGTGGCCCATATTTGAGAGGTCCCTGACTTATGGGTTTGTTCGGGGGTTTCCCGGGTCGCCAGGCGAATGTTGGGTATTTTTGTTGTAATTTTACGTCCTCCAACGTTAAGTCATATTAGACGATGAATGAAATGGGTGAAATGATGCTCAAATGTGTCCAGGGTCCATGGAGCTTAGAGCTACCGGACATTCGTCTATAAGGATAAGGGAAAATCCCGGAAATAACCTTATCCAGGTAACTCTTCCTGACCGAGATTCGAACTCGGGACCTCTTGAACGTGAGGCAGACACGCTACCAGAATGTTGGGTAGGTTAAGGTTAATTACATTCTCCGAATTTCCTCTCCCTATAGTTCATCTCCATTATCATTTCACATTATACCTCCTCTGATGATCTCTTTTAGGGTAGAAGTGTCAGCGCCGCATGGCACGATGATATGCTTTGAGTTAAACTTCCTCCTCCGGTAGGATGGTCTCCGAGCCCGGACTCGTGGGGCCGTTTCCGGACCGCAGTCTGGTGAGCTGTCGGTTGTGCAGGCCTGCCGGGTAGTTTCCAACTGGCAGTGTAGAGAACCTACCCCTGCACTGTCGTGGTTCCTTGAGAAGGCCGCCCTCTCTCCTCTCGCCTCGTCCTTCCTCTCAGGGCTGCCTCACTTGGGGCATAGGTACTGTAGATCAAAACTTGCAGTGCTGAATCCCCTCCGTAATCTAAGCCCCTCTAATGCACGCGGTAGAGAACGCAAAAGACGATCAAGAACTTCCCATTTTATTACAACGTAAGTATTTAAAAATTTGAAACAAAGTAGTTAACCCCACAAAAGAACTATCACATTAAAAGTAAGCTTTAACGAGGTCTAAATTCTTTGTGTAGCAAGTTGTTTATTTATTGTGCTTTACCGACTATGTAAAAGTTATCTGGAATGAAGAGCGTTTAAAAGGCTATTCCCAGAAAACTCAAATGTAATTTCGTTTGTCATGAATTTAACTTAATACTACGGTATCTAAATCCTTTTTTGAGGTACCCTATATATTCGAACATTATTCTATGCAAAGGGTGATTCAAGGTGGAGAGAAATCTTAGAGTCGCATCCTGAAAAGATACTGAACTCTCTCTGTCTCTCTGTCTGTCTCTGACTCTCTCTCTCTTGTAATTGACGTCCTCCAACGTTAAGTAGTCATATCGGACGGTGAATGAATTGGGTGATATGATGCTCAAATGAGTCCAGGGTCCTTGGAGCTTAGAGTTACCCGGCATTCGTCTTGCAGGATAAGGGAAAACCCCGGAGAAACCCTTATCCAGGAAACTCACTCTGACCGAGATTCGAACTCGGGACCTCTTGAACGTGAGACAGACATGCTACAATCTACGCTACCGAGGCGGGCATACTGAACTTAAATACCACTTTTGGTATATAAAAATATAACAATTTGTAACTTAAAACTTCACTTATCTTACAAGAAATGATGATACTTTTCTTATAAATTGTCCGGGATCACCATTTCATGTAAAAATTTTACACATCCTCAGCCGGAAACAGCAAAGCTGTCGTCATCGTTACGAACGCTAGATGTTAATATGTTCTTGTTAGTACTACCAAAATCTGAAAATAAAACAAATTTAAAAACAGAATCGACTGCCGGTATTTCGAATTTCGTTACGCGAATCATGATCATTTCTTATAAGGTAAGTGAAGTTTTAAGTTACAAATCGTGTATATATATTTGGTTGCTTCACTATTAATAGCTTCATATTTTACGTACCAATTTTTTTATTTAACCAATTTTAGTTTTTGAGCCATACACTTCACACACACGAAGACAGACTTTTTCAAAAGTGTGTTGTGCAGTGCAGCCTGCATTTCTAGTGAAATATCGGAATGGAATTTTTGGGCGGAGTGCAATATCTTCTCTATTTACTATGCATCTGATGGAGATGGGAAAAAAGAATAGAGTTTTATCCGCCACCACAAGAAAAAACACATCATAACGTGATACAATTAATATTTTTTTGCAAATTAAGTAACTATATCCTCAAGCTCTCTCACAAATTGTATTCCCGTCTTTCCTACAGTTTCAACCAACTTATTTGAGGTCTCGGGGAATGTTACACTGACCCCAGGGAAACCAACAAGCGTCCCAGACTCACCTTAGGCCCATCATAATTTCAATGGTCTCCTATAATTAATAGCATATCCTCTCTTTCATCCTAAAACTTGTGATTCTTCATTTAAAAAAGCCACCTATCCACAGTACCGAAATAGCAAACGGTCAGAAGGTCTTCTCCTTGGACAAGGATGACTCTTCAACGACATCTCTGTGTGTATAATACTTTTGTCACTGAAAAGTAGGCATTTTACTGTTAGACATGAATGATCTCTGCAAAGAATAGAATTAATTCTACCAGAGACAATATAACAGTTCAAGCAGAAGAATAAAGGGACAAAAACACATTGTCGTCTGCTCTAATACGTGTCAGTCATTATATTATAATCTCTTTGACTATCGATTACCTCGCAAATAGTTTAGTTCGATGTTCAATTTTTCATCAGCTATATGCTAAAAGCACTTCCTCGCAAATATTCACAACACTTTTTGAACTGCATAATTTCTTAAAACATAAATATTATCGCGACTGACGGCAACGCGCACAAAAGGGGTTCGGCGCGGAGAGATAAGGGACGGATAGTGTAGCACGGAGATGAAGAGCTTGCTGAAACAGATAAAGATAGCGCGGAGATGAAAGGATTGCGGAAACAAATAAAATTAGATAAATGGAAAATACTAGTGGCATCTTGATTGATAGAGGACATTCTACAATCATCTGGAATCATGAATTGTCGTGTATAAAAAGAAGCCGTGGCTAGTTTATCGAACAGTCGTAAACGGAGTCGTAACGAGAGTTGTAATTGGAAAAGGTGTGTTTTGAAAGTGAGCTCTTTGTTGTGGTCAACGACCTTGGAAAGTTGTAATTGTGTATGTGACGTAATTCTGCTACTGTAAGGATTGACCAAAGTGTATTTTTACGAAATATAGAACATTTTGAATTTCTGCAACTTGAACTTTTAATTCTACGAACCTACAAAGCCACAATATTCTTTGTCATAAATTGCAATGACCTTGGTGGCAGCAAACTAAGATTAGCAGTTCGAGCTTCTTCTCGAAATTATTCAGGAATAAAACTTTCGCCAATTCGTTACGATTTTGTGCTATTCAAAGACTCCAATATCATCTTACATTTGCTAAAAAAAGTTGGACAAATAAATTTTTGAAATGTGCAACAGCACTTGGATAAACAGAGGTAAAAGACAAATCACTCGAAATTTATTTTTCCTAGTGTTAATAATCGTGTAAACTGCAAATACTTTTCACCTAATTTTATTTTGATCCAGTTTGCTACCGGACATGGGAAATTTAAAACTTATGTTCGAAGATTCCATATAGACACTCCTGATGGTTACCTATGTAAATGTGAAAGTGTTGATGAAAGTGTTGAACACTTAATATTTAGATGTGATCTTCATTCCAAAAAGAGATATAATCATTTTCAATGTCTTTCATGTTGCCATACAGATCTTCAAACACCTTTATTTAATGAATTCTTTAAAAAAAAATTGTATTTCAGCCTTTGAGCACTTTATTGGCCAAATTTTTAAAACGTTATAATTATTATCACGTTCTGTTATTTTGATATTTATATTTATGTGTTTTTGTAACTAGAACCCAGCATACCTTACTGCTAAAATAGGTTTACTTCTTTTAGAGAGTAAATAATAACAATAATATCATATTACACCTATTAAAACATCGGTTCCAAATCTTTTGTAAAAAAATTAATGGTTTTATAATTCATAATTAAATCTATTTTTAGGTAACTGATAAAATTGTGTATGGGACTAGTGATGTTTGATGTTTATCATGCTCGTGAAATTTAAGCCCTTGGTGCTAACGCCTCGGGCGTTAAAGTTTTCCACTTGCTAATAAACATAAACTTACCTCGCAAGTCCCATACATAACTATTATTGGTTGATAAAGGTATAAAGTATTCGGGGAAACAAACCATTAATAAAGAATATCTTGAAAGTATGTGTAGTTAACGTCACAACAATTTTTGACATAAAGTGATAATTTGATATTAATTGTTCTTCCACACTAGCCGTGTGTAGGACGCACTATGAAGGGGTAGAGCCAGACTGAAAAATTCAATGTCATAGCGGGATTTGAATCACGGATCTTCTGGTTTCCGTCCAGCCGCACTAACCATTTGAGCTACTATGGCCAACGTGCCAACATGACATTAAATTCTCAACTGACTAGTGTTTCTCCCAGTAAACCATTTGATATTATTTAATTTTTTACGATTTTGTCTATCTCTTACGGTTTAGAAGTTATACAAAACTCAGGACCGAAGATGACTTCACAGTTTAATTTTTAGAAAATTCAACATATACTTTATATTTGTCATCATAATAACCTGAGCATGTGGTAGTGTAATCAAATTTGTTAGGGATAGTTTCGAGCAAATCTAAAATAACAATTTTTCCACTAAAAAGGTACTCAGAATTTTGTAGGGGAGGGAGTTCTTCAATATCATTATGTAGCATTCTTGGAAGATGCTGAACTTTGACTTCTGGGTTTTTATTTATACTGTTCACACACTGGTTTTAAATAAATCTTGTATGTTATGCACACGTGACTTTTCCTGCCTTTGTTGTTTAATAATGGGTACAGAAGCTACTGTTCCTAAATATCATTACTTTTTGTACTTCGTAGTTACATACGAAATTGGGTTTTTAATCGAATTTTCGTTTAGTTTATACTGCTGAAACAAGCAGACCTTCTTACAAAAATAATATTTTTTGAACAGGTGGAGTCAAACTGAAAAAATCAATCCCATAGCCGGGATTTGAACTACGGATCTCTAGGTCTCCGTATGGTTGCTCTAACCATTGAGCTACCGTGGCCAACGTGCCAGTATGACGTGTCCAAAATTTCGCCTAGACATGGCTGGTATGAAAAAACAATTTAAGTTCCATAATAATTTGTTCTTTGAGTCTCAACTTGTATTTATCTAAAATATTGTTATCAAATTTTTGAGTGTCATGTAATACTTCTCCCACTTACTAAACGGAGTAAAAATGCCGTTTTTATATTTTGGATTCTGGAAATCCCCAGACATGGACTCTCGATATTCAATTTTTGGGTGAAATATAAATCTTCCTTTCCCCTACTTACCCTAAGTAAGCAGTATAGAAAGTAATAAATGATCACGTATAGAGAGTAGCGATGGCTTAATAGCAATTTTTCTCAACACTCGATGTCGATGCACGACATGTTTCAAGATACCCGATATTTCGGTACTCAATAACGTCATTTCTACCTCTAGTTTCACTACAACATAGCATCTTAGTATAATATGACTTCAAAATGTGTTGTACACTGAATTTCATCTGTGGCGCCAAGGTAATGTTGTGTTCTTTAAAGACTTTTTGTTCTATCTCAGAATAATATAGCATGTTGGGAGAACTGTGGAAGGACAATGAAATTAATTAGGTGCAAATTGTTAATGAGAAAAAAATTTAAAATCATCGTTATATTTATTATTAAACTCCACATTAGATATTTAAGGGCACAAATCGTTTTTTAAATAGTCCACTTTTATGAGCTTCTGTTAAAATATACTACCGTTCTCACTCTTTGGGATCAAGTCTACTTCTTTTTCTGTCACATATGAATGTAATACACACGCATCATGGAAGAAATACCGTGTCATAGTCAGGAATATTTGTTCGAGAACAACAACAAAACGAGAGCATAGATATTCACAGAACTCATTGCAAAGAGGAAAGAAAAACATACACACATCATTTCTCCACATCAGTTCTCATGCACTAAATAATCTTTCAGACAAAACTGCTGTAGGTGGAATACACAAATATTTAGTGGGAAATTCTTTTAGTTTTGGAAATTATGAATTTGTTTTCCAGTAATCTAGTGCACTACCGAGCGGAATGGCTCAGGCGGTTTCATCTGTGGCCCGCATTCGGGAGGCCCGGGTTTGTTTCCCGTGGCCGACCTACCTGACCCATGGGTCTTTTCGAGGGTTTTCCCGGGTCGCTAGGCGAATGCTGGGTAGTTTAATTACATCCCCCCGAATTTCCTGTCCCTTCATTTCATCTCCATTATCATTTCATATCTTTCATCTTTAGGTCTATTTCAGGGTAGAAGTGTCGGCGGGTGTCTCGGCGGTGCATGGCGGAATGATATAATCTGAGGTAAACTGTTGTTGTTGTTGTCGTAATTTTGCGCCCTCCAACGTTAAGCTATATCGGGCGATGGATGAAATTGGTGAAATGATGTTTAAATGAGTCCGGGGTCCATGGAGCTTAGAGCTACCCGACATTCGTCTTTAAGGATAAGGGGAAACCCTGGAAAAAACTTATCCAGGTAACACCCTGACCGAGATTCGAACTCGGGACCTCTTGAACGTGAGGCAGACATGCTACCATCTACGCTAACGAGGAGGGCTGGGGAAAACTACTTCCTTCTCCGGTAGGTCGGTTGCCGGTCTCCGCTCCTCTGCTGGGACCATTTAGGGACCGCCAGCCAGGGACCTTTGGGGCTCGGATCGCCAGCCAGCCTTTGGGGCTCGGCTACTGGGCTTGTTGCCGTCCCGATGTATGGGAGCGTGTTCGTTGTCCTGGCCTGTCGGGGGAAGTCTCCATCCAAGTAAACTATAGGGACTCTGCCCTCTGTACGGTCGTGGCTCCTTGGGTCGGCCGCCCTCTATCTCCTTAGCCGCATCCTTCCTCCCGGGGGTGCCCCCACTTGGGGACATAGCAACAATGGGCCCAGCATGGTGGTCTACGTACCGAGCCCCTCCGTAATGAAATCCCAATCCCAACCCTGTGCACTAGAAACAGGAAGTGACAAATCATGGTTGAGATGTGCAGCGCAGGGGCGGTTCTTCCTTGATGCGTTTGTATCGCCGAGTCACCTACTCGTTTTTGAACAACTTACATGGTTATGTTTTGTGTTCTAACACTTAATTTTCATTTATAAAAGTTCTCCAAGTTATATTGTGTAATGGAACCGCTCTCTTGGCGCTCGCGTGTTGATAATGCAGCTAGCTTACTTCCCGACTAGTGATTCGTTATTAAATGGCTAAGGTGACCGTAACACATGTGACGGGAGAGGAGAGGTTGGAGGGGCGGTATGTATTGCTAGTTACCATGGCTACGGATTCAAAACCATATATCCCGCAACAACTCGCGTTGCCAACACAATACCAGAGCGTCTTCCTAATATTTCGTTTATTTGAAAAGAAATTTGTTGGTAGAAGTGGTAACCCGCTTGAAGCAAGCCCCACGTGTCATGTGCTACTGTTTATTATCAGTTTGCATCCTGAGTAAAACCGTAAATTTTTATGTGATCAGTGATTATTGTCTGATATATGAAGTGTTTAATTTCTCATATTTAAGGATTTACAATGAATTCAACACCCGACTTGGTGTGTCAACACCCTTTTCTTTATGGAAAATGATGACAAATGCATCGCGGTAAATGTTGGTAGTCAACACCAGTGCTATGTTTCGAAAATCTTTGCGGCGGAGCATCTTCAAAATACACTAGGACATTTAAAACTTGTTGATATGAGGAACATAATTGTGTCGGATTGAAGGAGCTGAGAAAAAACACTGACAAAATTGCAGATGCTCTTTGGGGAATCTCACGTCTATATATTGTAAAACACAATGAGAGCTTTAAGCTTAACATGCTTTTCATGCAATATCCCATTAGGGAAGTAGAGAACCCGTAGGACGATGAATGAAATGGGTAAAATGTTGGTCAAAAGAGCTCTGGGCCCATAGAGCTTAGAGTTATCCAACATTCGTTTTTCAGGGTAACCCCAGAAAATACCTTATCCAGATAACCCACCCTGACCAAATTCGAACTCAGGACCTCTTGAACCTGAGGCAGCCATGCTACCGAGGCGAGCACTTACATTGTGTGAATGTTGTTGCGTATGACATTTTCATTCTTTGTATCCTTTTAATGAGTTGTTGCTAAATGAGCTCAGGGTCCACAGAGTTTAGAGTTACCCGATATTCTTCAGGATAAATGAAAACCCTAGAAGAAATCTTATCCGGAAAACTCAAAATGACCGAGATTCGAACTCAGGACTTCTTGAACGTGAGAGAGGCTCGCTACGGAGGCGGGCACTATATTGTGTGAATGTTATTGTTGGTATAATAAGTTTCCATCTTTGTATTCTATCTAATGAAGTGTTGCTAAATGAGCTCAGGATAAAGGAAAACTTCGGAAACAGCCTTATCCAGATAAATAAGCCAGACTTATATTCAAACTTGGGACCTCTCGAAGGTTAGGCAGACATACTACCTACGCGCTACAGAGGCGGGCATTTTGCTCTGGTTCGTCATTAATGTGTGGCCCCTTTTGTGCTGCCTGTTACACTATCTGGAGCTTTATTGCTTCCTGTAGTATTAAAAGATCAACATTTTATTTTATTGGTGCATTAAAGTGTTACACCCAACATGCTTTTAAACATCCTGTAGTAAACGGAGCATAAAAGATAATGTTATCAAATAGGAGGAGGATTTGGTCACCACTGCATGCATGAAGACATATTGTACTTTCGGAAACCTTCAGGAGGAAGGGAAGCAGTTAAGGTCATAGAGGGTGGTCAGATACGTAGCGAGAACCTGCAGTTTTACTTCTCTCTACTGAGAGTTTTCTCTGAGACTCCTATACATCAAATGCAAGGAATACGATTCTATGGAACAAAGTTTACCGTCAAAGGCCTTCTACGGCATCCGCTCGCCTGATCATTTGACTCTGAAGAGAAATTCTCGGCATTACATAATCCACTCCAAAACTCGACTCACAAACAGGAAAAAGCGCAAGAAATCCAAGGTTAGAGTGCTCGACCAACCAGAAATCGAACCTGGGACGTTCCGGAAACAAAAGCATTGCCGCACTGTTTTCGCACTCGATGGGATAATGTTGAAGTCATTGTCGTCTTATCAGCTTTTGCTAATGCACAGGATCATTTGTAATATGGTGTAGTGATAGAATTTAACTACAAATAATAAAAATAATGGCTGGGGCCTGCAGATCACTCTTCAAATATTCCCTTTTTAGTTTTTCTACTGTGTACCTACAGCAAGTAGCGCAAGTTTTATATTCCATCCAAAAGGTTTATACCGAGATTTCACCTTAAATGCTGTACCGCTCCTATGGCATTGGCACTTCAATTAAACATAAAAAGCTGAAGGTGTCGAAAATCTCTTTTGAGACTCCATTTTATCGGTCTGAAAAGAACAAACAGTATATAAGCTACAAGAACTAAACTATTTTGTACAGTATACATCTAACTCTCTGTCATATAATATAAAATTGTAAATTTCATTTTACGTGCAAAACTTTCACTTAAAATTAAGGACTCTGGGTATTATGCATCAACCCATTAAAATTGAGCATATTATCATAGGTAATGTCGGTAGTGGTTTTGAAATTATCCATAAGTAATTTATCTAGGGAAACTGAAAACCTCAAGTTGCATTTGTATAGATTATTTCACGGAAAAGCAACATTTTGAAAGAATAAAACAAGTTGTTTGATTCCCTAAGTAACATAGGCCTACATTAGCACAAGAATGAAACTTAACCTGACAAATCACGGCACACAAACCTTTCAGCCATTTTGACATTTGAAAGTCGCGCTAACAGTTGACGATCTGTGAGATGTATAATCCTTTGCCTCTTCGTAAACGTGCAGAATGTGTTGTCATGTCTGAGGGTGCGATAACCAAATAGTTATCGCTGTTGTGTATGGTTTCACGAATCTGATTGGTCGACTTCAATACGGTCAGTATACGTAGGATGACGTCATATGCGGGAAATAGTCAACCTTACATCAAAACTTTCAATGTGTGTAGTTAACTACTCCTTGTTTCACATAAGCTTGCCCCGTACTTCTTAACCCTCAAATGCCTGAATTATTTGCTACTTATGCCACTCTTGATGTTATTCATAAACGTGTTTTAATATAACTTTCAGTGGTGTCTCAACGCAATCGATTCGAATAACCACGGTCGTTAAAGCGATAGGTAATGGACTGGCCTTCTTTTCGGAGACAAACGTCGTGAGTTCGTGTGCCTCTGGTGAAGGACGGGGAGGGCCCTCGTAAAATAATCGGTATGATGGCACACGTGGATGTTGCCGGGTATCATTTGACTGCATTTGCTTGCATTTTGCCCTTTTATACTAAAAAAAATCACACTAAAATGTAACTGGAGAAATCAGATGATATATGCAATTCAAAAGGCTCAAATTTATTTCAGTGTTGCTGATAAGGCCCAGTACAATACTATGATAACAAGAAAATCACACTAAAACATCTCTCAAGGTTAATACAGCCTAATGTTGCATATCTGCTACACCATGTAAGTAGTATGTTTTTGGGAGTTCTGCATCACTCTGATAAGATCCAGAATTCTCACCTGTGTTAATAAGTGTATGATGTAGAATACTCCTATGATTTAGAAGTCTCATATTTGATATTCGACGATTTTTTGTTGTTTGGGTCGGTGGGGGATTGCCGATCCCCAGGATCGTTGTGTGTGTGTGTGTGTGTGTGTGTGTGTGTGTGTGGATGGGTGTGTGTTGTTTGGAATGTTGGGGGCGGCGGGGGTTCACGGGGATCTTCGTATCGAGGGGTGTGTGTGTGTGTGTGCTTGAACTCTCATGTATGATAATAGATTCGGGTTCATATCTTGGATGGTAAAAACACACATTTGATTTAAAGTTAAGATGTGAGATGTTTGTGAGTCTTGAGGGACGGGTGTTAGGAGTTGTGTTGTGTGAACATCGAGGCTCCTGATGTATGAATATGGAGTCCCAGGGTTCGATACCCGGAGGCTCTAATCCTCCGTAGGATGTAGAGGGGATATGTGATAAAACAGTAACATACTAACCCCGATTCTACAGGTTTGATCATGATTCACCCCCCTCCATACATACCGCTCGCGCAGGAAGGAACAAGTTTCTACGATCACTTCACGTCGCAACGTCAAGATGAGCGGTACAACAACTCCTATTATTGAAAGCGATGCTAGATTCTGGGAGAATCTGCATTACTATGAAGATCTGCAAAAGCATTGGATTGAACATCATGAGGAAACGTGTGATGGAAAGATACATCAAGTGATATGCAAGAATCCTGCACATCATGATGCAATTACATCATATGCTCAATGTGGAATGAACTGCAAAGTGTATCGTGGGTAAGTAGAATTATAATTGTGTGTTAACATGGAAGTGTCGTTATGTGTTAGATTGCTAACGATAAATATGTATATTTCAGAAAATCCCAAAGTGATGACGTTGCATGCAAGTCCGAGCAGGATCAAGGTGAAGATGTGTGCGGTCCGTACAAAGCTCGTCCGTCTAAGGATGCTGCTACATCGACACCCGATGAGGAAGCTATAGAAAAGTGAGTATAAAATAATACGATTGTTTTATTCTAACAAGTATAGAAATATGTTCGATTTTGAGACATAGCTCGTGTATGTCCACAGATCCTGTAAGAAAACAGAGAAGAAGAAGGCGAACTGCAAAACCAAGGATCGTCAAAGACAAGAAGACGTTCGATCAAGACAGTTTCATCATAATGATGTTCGAGCAATTCACCCCATTCGCAGAAGAAATTGCGAGTGATGGTAAATAGTGTGTGCATGAACGATAATGACATCTCCATTAGCACCGAGTATCGTGTGAACATAGGATTGTACAATGAACTCCCATCCCTTTACATCAAAGCTTCACATAGTGATACGTTTGTGTATATTAAAAAAGCGGATTGGGAGATAATAATAGTAAATATGTGCGTGTTGGATACGTATCTGAAAGATGGTAAACATCCTTGTGCACCGTACAGTGAAAATGTAATTTATGCATTTAGTATAATATTATGTATGAATAACACGAAAGAAATAACGTTTGTGAATATATGTTTAAATGTGAGTAGTATAAATCTGAATAGTACTGCATTTAATGGAATTAAAAGACTAATTCCATATATTGAAAGAAATTTATATCAACTATATGATATTCATAAATCATTATGTTCATATGATGCAAGAAGCAGGAGTGCAAGGATGAGGATATTGGAGATGTATGTGAAAGTTAATAAAATGATAATTTGAATTTGTATTCTTTTATTAAACTATATGATAGATTGTAAAACATGAGTTAATGGTTTATAAGTGAATAATTTATCATGAATAATTAAACAGAATAATGAAGTTTGTGGAGGAAAATTTGATGATGCTTGAACTTCCAATCTGACGTTCACTGCTCCCGCCACTGTATCCTCAGGTTGATGACAGCAATCGATGACGAATGGCGGTGCATATTTCAGAATGTCATTCCGTTTCAAAAGAGGGTAATTCTCCTTACCGTAGTAGGATGACTGAAATTTAGAATATTGATCATACAGAGATGCAAATTTTGAATTGGTGAAATCCAAATTCATGTTGTGATAGGGGTAACATTCACTGTTGAGATAAAGTTTCAGATTAGTGATATTACAATGATCAAATAGAGAAGCATCCTTAGCGAGATGATTCAATCTGTCCACTTGTGCACCGACTATGACGAAACGTTGTTTCTCAAGTTTAGTCGTGGTTGCAATGTTCCATGTGAATGCCTTAGTTTGGGGTACAGCAGGTTGAGTATGCAGGTCCAAGGTTCGAAATGCAACGTGTAGAGGTTTATCCGATTTGACGAGTTTAAGTTTAGCAACTCGTTCAGAATCTGAGAGTCGGAGTACAGGAATCCTCCATTCGAGTCTAGTGAGTTGAATGGTTGTAGGATCGTTTCCAATTATACAATTATTAGAATCCTTAGATATAATGAGAATAAGTTCAAACCTGCTATTAAGTATGACTTCCTTGTGATCGTCAGCGAAACCCAGCAGCATCGATAGAGGAACGATAGCATTGAAGATACCGTTCGATGTATTCACGATGTCTACCGCTCCTCCTGGATAAATCCAACCTGCATTCAGTAAACGATTCGATTCCAGTTCATTCAGAGATGCATAGTTACGTATCGTTGATGAAATACCCGGATTTCTGGTTCTGTCAATAGTAGTCCCATTCATATGTAGACGAATCTCGTCGAATAGGAATGCCATAGCATTGTTACTCAATTTCGACCTCGAGACGCTGCCATCGGGTTTAGTGAGAGTTCCTTCGATGTAGAGATAACTTCTACTAGGAAGCGTGTACAAATCCTCAGCTTGACATGGAATTCTGATCTCATCGTTCACATCGAGAGCTGAAGTGTTGTACGGTAGGAATACGTGTTCTTCCTCCTTACTGATCTTATCATCAAATGTCGGAATCCTGGTCACATCCAACACATCCATTATAGAACTTTGAATCCTAAGCCGGTGAGAAATCTTCGATTAGACGATGTGATTAGGTTGCGGGTAGAAGATCGAATAGAGTTCGTTCTCGAGAGATGTTTTAATATAGCATCGTCTCTAAAAACTTATGCCCATTACGACGTATGTGCAATCGTACAGTGATGGTTTCGTTTCTGAAATCTAACTTATCTCCGTTCTGGTCTACCACTCTAATGTCGAGATGATCAATGAAGTTTGTATCGATGATTGGTAGATATAGAGGACTTGATGGTTCCTGCGAGATGTGATAACCTGGAGGTACCGACGGGGAAAATTCATAGAGAGAATGACCACCCTTACCATTGATGAAAGATCCAGTGGGAAGACTGCACTCGTTACGTGTAATGCTAACCTTGAATATGTTAACCAAATCATTAGACTCGGTCAGCACGTTCACCGAAACTCTCTGTTTAGAGGTGAAACCGAGAAGAGAAGCGATCGATCTCTCACGACTAAAGTCGATAATATAGGGGCATTGAATTTCCGATTTCATGGTGTTGTCATTAGCACGTAGAATGAAATCATCACCGATGTCGAGAGCATCCTTGAGCAGGCGAGCGATATCATCCAATTCATAAGTACCCGGTGGAATCACTATACGCTCGACTTTACCATCGCGAACGTAATGGAATAGATTATTGCTCTCATCCACATTAGGAATTGAGTAAAAAGACTCGAAATTCAATAGAGCTATCTCGTAATGACCGTCTGGATCCAGAAGTAGTGGTGGATTGAGAAATGTAGAGAAGCTGGTATCACTTCCACTCACGATGATTGTGTAACTCATTTTGGTAAATTACGAATGTAGCCGAGGTCGTTTTATAAGAGAAACTGAAGGCACAGGTGAACACAAATAACGGAATCGAAATCTTGAAATCTCCTCGTATTATATAGGATCTTAACACCTGAAAGATATGTTTCTATCTCTTTCGGTGGTCTCAGATCACCGAAACTGTCAAAGTAGTATGCAACGTTACCATCCTTGGGTACAACAACCCAATGAGTACCAGAATTATACGATGTATCCAAATTCACTACTATTCTCTCAGCGTATCGAGGATGTGGAGGTAGTTTATCTAACATGTAGACACCCCTAAAATGTGGAATGTGTAGACGTGGTGCATAAGAAGCGATATCGGTAGCACTCAGGGCTTTTTCCGGGATAAATATAGGCCTCGCCCCGATTTTTTTGATCGAAGATACAATCCTCTACCCTTACGTCTCTTACGTCGAAGACCTTTACCCTGAGCTAAAGATTCCATACGCTCATTGTGACGAGTTAATTCGGCAAGTTGTTTTGCATCCGAACATTTCTTATTCACAGCTGTGGCAATCTGAGCAGCACCTCCAGCTAAACCACCTGCTGCACCTAGAGCAGCTAAAAGTGGTAGTAAAGGTAAGAAACCACCTCTCTTGCTGCGACGTTTACGCATACCAGCTTCCACTACCAATTTAACCTTCATAAGTATGGTGACAAGTCGAGCTGCAATTCATTCACCCAAAGAAGCGTCAGCAGACTTTAACCGTCTCCAAGCCTTCTCCGCGAGCACCTTATCGGCTAGACGACGTGATTCTGTATCAGTAGTCGCTGCGTAAGCTTTGTTGTGATCGAGACACGCCGAGTCCAACCCATTCACTGGTAAGTCACCCCTCTGCAATCGTTTATGTGGTTTCGTTCCAGGACCACAGAAGCGATAACCCGGTAAATGGGCCTCAAATGGTAATGTATTAATCAAGGAATTAAGAATTTCCGAACCCTTGCGTGCACGTGTAGAGCGCATGTCTCACTATGAAACAAAGAGCAAAACGTATGTTTTATAAGTATTAGTCGTGATATGGAAGTAGTAAAGCAAAAGTGTACGCTAACCATACAGGTGTTAGACTTCGATGATGATGTTCGCAAAGGACGACACGGCACGCTGTTTCCGAGTAATGTTAGAGCACTCATATTGGGTAGTTCAAATGCTGGAAAAACGAATGTTCTACTCAACCTGCTTGTTCACGAGAATAGTATGAGATTCGAAAACCTCTACATATATTCTAAATCGCTGCAACAAGCTAAATATCGGTATTTACTCAAGGTACTGAACACTATACCCGATATAGACGTATTTACGTTCGATGATGGTGAAAAGGTAGTCCAGACGTCGGAAGCTAGAGAAAACTCGATATTTGTATTTGACGATGTGATACATGAAAAACAGGGTAAGATAGCCTCATATTACAATATGGGTAGACGTCGTAACGTCGATGCTATATATTTAGCTCAATCATATGCTAAAGTGCCTAAACATTTAATCAGAGATAATGCAAATATCATTGTACTCTTTAGACAGGATAATCTGAATTTAAAACATATAGATGAAGATTATGTAAATACCGATATGTCCTATGCTGAATGTCATCTTTCTGACCAAGCAGGATCATTTACAGTGCTATGTTTCGATGCACAATAATCGGTATTGGAGCTCAGAGAAACCCGATTTAGTGCAGGAAATCCTAATAAATGACGAGAAAATCGGGCTCTGTACGCGTACAGGATAATAGGTTCTTCTTTTTTGCAGATAACGTAAACGCAGGACGCTGCGAAATGACATACGGCATTCTTTGAACAACTGACCGATATTGAATGAACTTCTGCATGATTTCTGCAGGAGCGCCACCTGCATATAGCTCAAGAATCAGTCATTTTAATTTGGAAACTTTTAAGGACTGGTTTAGTGGTAGAATGCTATAGCAAGCTTATTCTCCAGATCTCATATCATTTATGGGAAAACAGACATTTTCAAAATACAAATCGAAAACTAGGCCTGTATCGGAATCCAACCTTACTGGCGTATAAAAAAGAAAATAATAATATTGAAAACTTCCAGATTTGTGCGCTTGTAGGAGGGGGGGATCCCATCTCCTGTCACATTGTATGTTAGTTTCTAGGGTAATCACCTGTCCAAAATTTCGTGTTTAAGCAAACCCGCCTGTTGTGTCTTTTATTTTTGTCAATAATTTTTTACTATTGTTACTGTTTTTCATTTTCACAAACACTTCAATAAGTCTCTCTTTGAGCTAGTTCCACATTTACTGTGACTTCACTTATTTCACAATGTCAGCTCGTTTTTGTAATCTAATTCAAATTCCACTGTCCCTGTTCGTCTTAGTCCATAGCCGCTTAATGAAATTCACGTGCAGCAACATTTTCTCTCAATCATTCACTCGCTGAGGAATCAAACACAATATAAGAGTATCTAATCATTCTCAAAAGCAGTGCTCACTCTAAGTCACCAACTTACGTGCACAACTACACTAGAAATCGCCACATAAATTTATTCACAAATTAGCTCACTTACTGGTTAGAATACTGAGTAGAATCTCCTACAAAATTCCAGAGCATTTAAGAAGTGAGAAGAAGGTAAACTTCCAGAAGATTTTGGTATTCTCTGGATAGAGCCGCTGTGTTTACGCTAGACGGACCACTATCATCTAGCTAGTCATTCACATTCCTCAGCTATGGATCTGATTTCCATAATAATGTAATTGTAAGAACACAAATCGTTCATTACATTATTTTTTATTAAATAGTTTGTAGTCGTGTAGGTCTTAGAGCGACTGCTTGTTTACATGTTACAGAATACATGTACATTATTAAGTCCTATATTATTACATTACTTTTACATGTATCATTGTTGAATAACAGTGAAAATTTAAAGGCTCACAAAATACTAGCATTTCAACAGTCATAGTTTTGAAGATAATCCATTGTCTTTTATGAACTTAATGATGTTATAATAGATGATGGCAGCGGAAGGTGTCTTTGATCTTTTAGGAAATATCATGGTACTGACACTGTTGCTTGTATAAGAGGCAATCTAAGATGACGTGCCTTACAGTTAGCACACTCTTACACGTAGTACAGATTGGAGGTTGTTTGTTCTCGAGAAGATAGCTGTGAGTTAGTTTGATGTGACCAATTCTTACTCTTGTCATTAAGACTTGATTTTGCCTGCAAAGATTATAGATGCAGTACCGTCCTGCTAACCTTATTTCATGAAGCTTGCTGTTGAGGGTTTTGACGAAAGAAATAAAGTCAGTATGTGGTGTACCTATTTCAGTATTATTTTAAAATAGATCAGCAGCTTCTTTAGCAGCTAGATCAGCAATTACATTGCCTTGGATAACCCTATGCGAAAGCACCCAAATAAAAGTGACTGCTTTACCTCCTCTTCGACTTTGTTGTAGAGTTACTTGATTTCATTTACAATAATGCACTTTTAGAGTCCGAGCAAATTGAAATGAGCTTTTGTGAGTGTTTACATCCGAGATGTGCAACTTTGCTTGTTTGAGGGCAAAGAATTCACTTGAAAAGGTACTGTAGACCTCAGGCAGTCGGAAAAGCATGGTACGTTCAACGGGATTCAGACATTTTTGCTATCTTCAACGCGTGTATTAAACTAAGTTGTTTACATCTGGTTGCCAGCAGTGGTTCGTTTGCCTCTCTTGGAATACGGTCTACTGGACTAGTAGGGAAAACTCCAATAGCAATTCGAAGAGCAGTGAACTGGATGGAACCATTTTGAGTGAATGTGCTGTGGCAGAATTGTATACAATGCAACCGTATTTTAATTTGGCTCTAATAAAAGCTCTATATGTGTTCATTAAAACTTGGCAGTCTGCTGCCCTGTTTTGGGTACCAGTATCTTCATTATGTTAAGTCTTCGTAGGCACTCGTCTAAGATTTTTCAGATGGGAGGTCCAACTTATCTTAGAGTCAAACAGAAATTCTAAAATTTTAATAGATGTCATTGTTTTGGTATTATTATTGTCAATTTATAATTCAGGTTCTGGCATTGTATGAGCATTGTTAGACAACAATGTGCATTTGGTTTTAGTTTTAGAGAATTTAAATCCTGTAGTATTATCCCAAACTTGGATATTATCTATTGATTCTTGGAGTAACAGTTGAGTAGTTTAAAAGTTTCTTCCGGCTCATAGTATAGTCAAATCATCGGCGAAAAGACAAGCTTTTACTGGTACGTGAATGTTGTAGACAATACCATTCATTGTGAACTAGGAAAAATGTACCGCTTATGACAGACCCTTGAGGGAAACCATTCTCGATTTGAGCTTCCTGTGAGAAAATTCCATTTGTTCTTTTTTAATTCTACGAGTTTGGAGGAAATGGAGCATATTTCCTGAAATATTACGTTTAGAAAATGTTTCAAATACATAGTCTTTCCACACCATGTCAAATGCCTTCTGAATGCCTAGAGTAACTGCAATGAGGTGTGTTGGTTACTGAGGAAAGCGTTTCGGATTTCAGATTCTGGACATATCAACGTATATGTAGTTGAACGAGTTTTACGAAAACCACCTTCAGCATCGCTGAAAAATATTATATATTAAACCTACCAGCCTAGTATATTAATAAGACCTTTTTCCATCAGCTTACATACTGTATTTGTCAAAGCAATAGGAATATAATTGGAATGGAGTATATATATATATAATACTGAAGTTATGTATCTGCTTCTTATTCTTTGTATTTTATTCCACATGACTTTCTGTGGAGTTTGCGATGTTAAGGGGGAGACAAATGTTAACCAAAATGACCTTTTGCTTTATTTTATTATTTTCCTTGCTGTGGCACGATGTTTCTGAAAATTAATTTTGTCTCCATGTTTTGTGAGTGTCCTTCAAGTTGAGGGAATTCCAAGATATTAGCTAGTCAGGAAGATAATTGTTTCGAATAGAAGTGGAGTTTTATTTACCGCTGTAGCACTATCAGCACTATCAGTGTCTAGCTACATGTCCTTCAGCCTTACAAAGAAAACATGTGAGAAAATCAGATGATATATAAATCCAGTAAGTTGTGCCCTCGTAATCAATTTGAATTAATTCAGGGTGTTTATTAAAGTCTTGGTTTTTAATGTAAACTGCCTCCGTGATCTGGGAATATTGGAAAATCCTGGAATTGATAATGCTGCTCTAATTGAAGTACTCTTAGACATTGGTTTAATACCAAGTTTAAACAGCTCATCTTCAATAACTATGTTGGGAATAACCGGACAATCATTGAATATAACAACTCGTTTGTTTTTGGTAAGGAGGGGTCTAATTTCCAAAGAGAAATTTTTGTAGGAACCTTAAGGTGTTTTGAAATCAGTTCATGTGCAAACTTTTTACTGGCAAAAAAATACAAATTGTTCCATTGGAAATTCTTGACACAAATGGAATATTACTAGGGCTAGTTAATTTACCTGTCGATGGTATGTAGACGGTAATGCTGATGCCATCACATGATTCAATAACAAAAGCTTGGTCTTTATTTGGATATGGTTGTGTTGCAGCAGAATAACTTAACCTAGAATTGTTTGGAGATATGTACATTGGGGTTTCTCTTTTCTGTTACAGTTATCGGAGGATGGCCTATTTCGTTATGGCAAGAAACAGTGATGTTTTCTGTATTCGATTGATTCATTGTATTACTTGAAGCTTGTTTATTATGCTTATTTTCGTTCAGTAGGTTTGAAAAATCTTGCCAAACTCGATGAGAAGAGGTAGGCATGGAGAACGAAGCAGAGGTTAGTTAAGGTTAGAAACGAACTTCGTCCTTTAACACATTGATACCACCACAATTCTTATTTATACTTACAGTCACTGGCAACACTATTAATTTGCATTAAACAAAGTCGTTTCAGTTTTCTAATTGAGTTCAGAATCACTGATTATTATAAAAATTCGTAGACTCCGTAACACGCAAACTACACATAGGTCGTGGCCACCTGGAATCCTTTAAACCTTGTATCTTGCCCGCTGACATGAAGGTTATACATCATGGCAAGAAGTTATGTAATATATTTAATAAGTACGTTTATGAAAGTGCAAAAGTAACAGTTTCCTTTAAATATACTAACACATATTATTGCGTCAAATATAGAATTAATGCTCACGGAACGACAATCCATTCCAAGATAATTAACTAATACATGTCCAATGTATTAGGTTGTGTGAAATTGATTAAGAAGCAAATTTTAGCCCTTTTAGACATAGTGGCCTGTTAGCTCAGTCGGTTAGAGCGTCGTGCTAATAACGCGAAGGTCGTGGGTTCGATCCCCACACGGGCCACAAATTTTATGTTAATTTATTTTCCTATAACCTGGAAATCAAGACTGTAAATATATTTCTACTTGAAACTGACAGCAAAATATAATGAAACAAAACGACTGGATGCCGCTAAAACCTTGTTTCTTGCCCACTGGCGTATCCCTCCAGCTTCCCCTAGTTTAGCTAATATTTTTTGGCGCAAGGTAGCGATAAAGTCTCGCAGCGATCTGCTACTGTTAATTGAGGTATATGATAGTACAAATAGTTTCATTGCAGATTTTATTGTAGGTAGAAGAGAGAATAATATGTTGAAGCGGTAATCAAATTACGTACGCAGGTCACTTGATGTATTATGGCTTTGAGATCTAATGCTGATTCCAAGATATTTACAGACGCAGACATTTCCCAAACCCAATTGCGTGATGTCACAAACAGCTTATTGCATGTGTTTTAAAGAGAGGAAAGTTGTAGCAGTCGATTCCCAATAATTGTTTCTAATATGGAAACTAAAATATTAAAAAGAACTCTGTTCAAGAACATAAAGGTTTCTTTTATGGTATGTAGTAAACTCAGTTTAATGATATGACAGATATTTGTTTGCTTTTTCCTTTTTGACAAGTCTATATGAATTCTAATTCTGAGCTCCTACTTTTCAAGTATGGCAAATTTTATTGTATTGAATTATTTAGCATTGTAGACTGCTACACATTACACATGAGCAAAATAAATGTCTCCACATATACATAACGGTGAAATCTAATTGTAAGACCACCGAAGTGTCAGTAATATGTTTTAAATTTCAAAAAAAACTGGTATTTCAGACACTCGTTTCGGAGGATTAAAGAAGGCCCAGATACAATTTTTCTGAAATAAATAATGTACTACACTCACATTACCTTATCTACATACTCTTATTCAGACTATTCTCGTCACTTATTAATCGACATAAACGTTCGTTACACATTTAACATATTTAGTCGAAAGTATTAGAGAATACTAACGTGGAGTAACTCTGATACCGAAATTAAAAGACTGCAATAAGTAAAGAATCGTGAATGATTTCAAAGGAATGTTCGATCTGTTTTACAACACGTGCAGGGCCAGTTGGATGAGTTGTGTAACAAAAGACACGGGAGAAAGAGGTTTTCTTAGCAAGTGAATGACACTTGACTCCGTTTGAATATGTATCCTTCGGACCCATAATAATGGCATGACCGAGACTAATAATCACAATGGACAAAATAGAAGCAAAGGATTTTTGGTTGAATAAAGGGCTTCGAGAAAATGAAAGTTACGCACCCACGCACAACTGTGTATAGTGTGACGACAGACTGTCCTCGGCGTTAAGCTGATTAAGGCAGTCCTCTTCTTCTATCTTGGTCGAAGGCAGATCAGAACCGGAGAGAAGATCTGTCGGTTCATACGTAACGAATTATGTATTATCGAGTGATAAGCATTCCACCTACACTGACTCTAAACAGCGATATCTTGGTAAACTTTGGTCGGCAACTTCGAGTTTGATGTGATGTTAAAAAGAAGCAGTCATTAAACCAGTTTGAAACGGGCATTCCAGTGTCATTAGAACAAATTCTTACTCATACATATCCACGCATACCCTGAGAGAAACTTCATTGCTCAACCCTGAGCTACCCATATTATTTGTTACAAACTGCAGCGTCAACGTGGAACTGTGCGCCAATCATTACTTATTGCTTCAACTCACCACGTTGGAAAACTGAGCTAACTCTACCCCTAAAATGGCAGGAGCTCTTTGCCCTTCATGGCACGTATTTGTCTATTTCTTTCATTCATTATGCAAAACACTAGGCTAAAGTGATAGTCACATTTTTAAAAGCCATGTCCCTTTGTAAAGGTTTTCAAATTCTATCAGTTTTGCACGATCAACACGTATTTAAAAAACAATAACAAAGGATAGCGTTAACTTTTACTGCCACAGCAATACTGTTTGATATACATGTTGTGATTTCATGAAATTCTCTTTTATTAGTAAGATTTTGTCTATCTCTTGCGTAGTATATGTTTACCAATAATATAAAGGTCATTCTGAACAGGGCTTCAGTTTTTTTTCTTTTTTTTTTCTTTCTTTCTTTCTTTCTTTTGTTTTCTTTCTTTTTTTGCAAAACACTCAGCATCTACATTTATGTTTCGTGCAAGTGAGCTTAACATATGGCATTTCATCAACGTTTTAAGGAAATAAAAATTGTCGAATGTTTTTTAACGTAAGGGACCATTTCGTGAGAGATTCCCTTGATAGTAATCGTATTGATTCCTTGGAAGACCGTAAATTTAAATAATAAATTTGGTAACTTGTTTATGAGAAATGCTGCACATAGACGGATCTCATTCCTAAAAAATAATCTTCTCTTATTTAGGAAGTTTCGGAACTTTCCTCAAAACGTCGAATTGTTTGGGTGCAATGCAACGGTGCCTCTACTTACCATAGGAAAGCGGCAGAAAATGTAAAAATTACACTAATTTCATGATAACTATGTTAAAAATAAGTTTTTATTCTAATTCCGGAATAGATTTTAAAATTTCTGGCTTCTTTCTACCTAAAGCTGTGCTTACTTAGAAATAAATTGTATTGCTCACATATTTAGCAAGCCAAATTATTATTTCACCTTCGCTTTTAAAGAACCATGCAAATAATATTAAACGATGAATATCACACAAAAGCACTAAATTACACTATAACACAGACCAAAAGTAATCTTTCTGAATTACATTTACCTCAAGTAAAATTTAGTAGCCAACTTAACTCAAAAGCCACGTCGAATATAAAGCCACCTGACATTATCCTTTGTAAATTAAACCCAGTACTTTGAAGTGATAAAGGTGGATAGACTCAGTATTGCTTTGCGTGAGAGTTTAAAGAGTTTCTTACAAGCCGACGTAAAGAAAATAAATTTCGGACATGGAGGCATTTTCTGCAACAAATTCCATTTTATGTGGCTTTTCGTGTACCGCGGAGTTATTATTTTCGTCCATTTATCCCTCTTGATCAAAGTGGGGCTGGGGTTTCAAAGCGCCGGCCCATTTCCAAATTAGTTTCCTTGGTATTTATGGACTTAGCGTAAAATGGTTTTTATACCACTCCGGTGTATCCTTTTCATTTTACTTCACGTTAAAGGGAAATGACTGCTACAAAACTCTTAACAGATAAACGACTCTCGCAGAGTGGGAGGCCACTTTATGGGCTAATAATAAAAGTGGCACTAACCTGCAGAAAATGGCTGCTTTTATTTCTCAAATTTATCTGTCGTGTTGTTTCTTAACCGATTTCCATTCATCCATTCTTTTGAGACCGTACTTTATTACTTATTCTCTACTGCAGTCTTTTTATTTCTGTCTTATCTTCGTAAATAATATTTTTCTCAAGCATTAATTATATTTTGGATACCCAAAATTAGGTTATAAAGTGCCTCATATTTTCCAAACCTTATTTCTGCTTCTGTAAATAACCAGTCAAAATGAGATGTTTTACATTTTGACGAGATTCTCTACCCATTATTCCTCATTGCAAGAGATAATTCTTCTACCTGTTTAATTTTAATTGAGATAATCATTTGCAGAAATTATTTTATTATGTATTAACTTACAGGTATAATATGCATCTAAGTGACAGTCAAAGCATTTAACAGCTGGCCATTATTTTATGGATTTGAAATTCCGTTATGTTTACAAGACGAGAAACAAAGATAGCGATTTTCCTGTGGAGAAAATTATGCGTGTTTGGAAATTCAAAACATTAACAAATAGTATACCTATTATGTAGCGTCTGGTAAAAGTTCAACAACTTGTTGAAGGTGCTATAAGCTGGAAATGGATGCTCGCCTAGGAAACAACTATTATAAGAATATGCCTGACATTTCGGAAATAGTTAACTCGCATCTGGCATACCATGGGTAATATAACGAGATTAAAATTTTGTCTATCACTATAGTTTACCAGTTATACAACATCAATTAAGAATGAAAACACTTCACAGGCCATTGTCAGAAAGTTCAAGAAATTTATTTTATTAGGAATTAAAGCAAATAACGAAACTTTTCCTCAGTATGTGTATTTTAAGATGGGGGATTCTCTTGAAAACGTACGATCTCATCCTTGGATATAGGTAAGAATAAAGCAAGTTTTATATTTAACAAACGTTTCAGTTTTGAGTAATAATATCCACTTACTGACACAGAAGCCTCAACATACTCACATATATAAAATCATGTTTTAGCATTTTTGGGTTAAATGCAGTACTGCTTCTAGAGGTTGTTGCTTGAAGCAAATGATAGCGAAAGTAAAAATTGAAGTCTACGTATTCTTTGTTTATCTAATGTAACTGAAATTTTACACTGTGAAATCCTATATAGTAACCCTAACGTTATTAATAAGTAAAATTTCGTAGCAGCAATAATATCTAATAGTGTTAAAAGCAGCAAACAAAAGAAAGACAAACGTTCAAAAGGGATGAGAATAATTAAATATTCGTGTTAATTCAAAATTTTTTGCAATATAATAATACTTAAAAATATTAAATAATACTTAAACACGGACCAAATATGTATTCTACGTTTACATTTAACTCGGAATTTTGAAGCAGTTGGCGAAAGCTATTGATATTTCCCAGAAGCCATCATATTTAGTGACATCTGTTGATTTGGTATCAATATTCCAGTAGTTGCTTCTAACATTCTCCCCATGGTACACTTGCATCCATAGTTGGTATTAGATCTTAGGTTGATGACATAGGCATTATCTTGCAGATATCTGAAACGTTGAACTTAAAGCAAGTTTTCCTTGCTTGTGTTGATGCCAATGTGTTCCACCTGGACATTTATTTGAAATTCTTTTAGTGGTACACAGTTGTTCTATACTTTGTAATTGCTTTTATAGAACACAATTTCGGAGTAAATAGGCAACCATACTCAGTGATAGGAAATTATTTAACCCATAAGGTATGTCTGAAAACAGAAGTATTTTGTAAATTTGTTTGCAAAACATTGTGTAGATAGAAAGTTCCAGTGTACGAACATAGGAGCACGTGTTCGCCTAAAACACTTGTTGATTAAAACACCTTCCGGTGCTAAATATGCCACAGCAGTATTTAATTCAGTGGCTCGAAATTAGTAATTCTCATTGTAAAGTTGGCAGTACTCATTTAGAGTGACATCGACGATTTTGAATTCTTGCTGGCGGAAGCTATGAATGAACCTGTTTTCTACGATTACGACACCAAGCCGCAATCCTAAAGCTCGTAGCTGAACCACAGTCCACGGACTGCAAACATGTTCTAGAAAGAGTAAAAGGAATGAGACGTATATATTACTTGTGCAGTCTTCTAGGTTTTAGTAAACATCTGAAATTCTCTCTGTATATCCCCATTACAAAGAGCAGCGCGCGCCTCGCTTAATATCCTTTTTTAAAAACACGAAGTCCGAGTAGCCAGATGTCTCAAACCGCGAGCTCTTTTAATTAATGACTCAGAGACGAGCGCATAAAAATGCTCAGCAAAACAGATGAGCAACGGCCGGCTGGCCAAAATGGATGAAGATGTCAGTGCACTGTGTGATTTGGTTTATTCCCTGCCTCCTGTTTTTAATTAAGAGCTGTCATGGTTTTGCGCTTTGAGAAGCCGCAAGATGGGGAGCTGAGTGATCGGCTTGAGGTTAGAGAGGGTTGGCAGGGGCAATGGATCAATGTGACCTTATCGACTGGGGTCAGGTGTTTCTAACCGAGGAAGTGCCTGCTCCTTACTTTACTCACTGTAAAGCAAATACCTTCTCTTGTCTTGTTATACAGGAATTTTGTCGATTACACTCACGTTTCACAAAAATTCCTGTGGTGTTATTTACCAATAAGGGAGCATCTCAGCTTCAAGAGCCCGTAGGATGATAAATAAATAAATAAATATGTATATATAAGTTCATTCTGTTATCAGAGGACATTTATAATGCACAGAATCAAAGGTTATATATTAATGATATTAATGATGCTTTGAGAAGCTATTTAAGCGAAAAATGGCATTAAAACATTTATTTTACCAGAGATTTTAAACAAATCCACAATGCATATCGTTATGCCTTACAGATTAAAATTAAAACCTTTGATAGTGTCTCTCTCTGACAAAACACTATTATTAAATTAATAAAATCATACTCTTTGAGTTGGTTACTTTTGGCCTTCATTAATATATAAATAAAACTATTGTTCATTTCAGCATCAGTGAGAAAATAAAAACCACTAAGCTATCTTATTTTCTTTCTGTTTTCACAGCTGGAAGTGACTGCAAGTTATACTACAACAATTGACTTTTAACTACCGTCAAGCGGCATAGGAACCACACCGTCATTCGCAGTACTTTACTATAAACTGAGAATATTAGGAATATTTTACAAATGATGTCAGCAATTTGTAATTAAACCCCATATCAAAATAAATTGGAAGCTCTTCATGTGTACCGTGGCTTCAACTGAGTCTTATTTTAGTTTACGCTCTTATGGGTTCCTTTGTAAAAAGGAATAAGTATTCTAAAGGAATTGCTAAACAGCTAGGGGGGGAGCTTCTAGAAGTAATATTACGTTAAACATTTGTACTTTCCTCACTACTTACCACTGGAAGCAGAAAATGTATTACATTCCATCCCAGAATTCGATATCGCGATTTCCCTCCAAATGCATGTTTTGAGGCACACCAAATCTAGAACAGGGCTTTTTATATAACGATCCATATCTGCGTGTTTTTGTCTATCTGTGATACTTTGAAGAACATAACGCTACGACAAAACGTCAGCTAAATGTCGAACTTAGTATTTATGTTACCGAGCGGGAACTCTCAGGAGCTTTCGTGTGTGGCCCGCATTCAAGAAGACAGTGTTCGATTCCTATGGCCGATCTACTGACCCATGGATTTTCAGGGGGTTTTCCGAGTCTCTGGACGAATGTTGGATAGGTTAATTACATCCCACGAATTTCCTGCCCCGCCATTTCATCTCTATTATCATTTCACATCATCTCTCATCTGGGGTCCCTTTCAGGGTAGAAGTGTCGGCGGGTGTCTCGGCGGGGTATGGCTGGATGACTGAAATGAATGAACCACTTCCTCCTCCTCCTCCTCCTCCTCCTCCTCCTCCTCCTCCTCCTCCTCCTCCTCCTCCTCCTCCTCCTCCTCCTCCTCCTCCTCCTCCTCCTCCTCCTCCTCCTCCTCCTCCTCCTCCTCCTCCTCCTCCTCCTCCTCCTCCTCCTCCTCCTCCTCCTCCTCCTCCTCCTCCTCCTCCTCCTCCTCCTCCTCCTCCTCCTCCTCCTCCTCCTCCTCCTCCTCCTCCTCCTCCCCCTCCCCCTCCAAACCGGCTGCTGGGACCGCTTCCGAACCACAGCAGGGGAATGTCCGTTGTCATGGCCTACCGGGGGAGGTTTTCAAGTAAAATGTGGGGTCCTGCCCTCTGCAATGTCGCGGAGCCTTGGGTCGGCCGCCCTCTGTCTCCTCTCACCTCATCTTTTCTCCCGGGGATGCCCCACTTGTTGCCATAAATACAAAAGATCAAGACTGGTCGCAGTGCCGAATCCCCTCCGTAGTAATCCTAATCCTGTGTTCATCTTTCAAGGTTCAACCATTTTTAAGAAAACCTGTACAATCCAAACTTCCCTTTACAATGGAAGTTCATCGTTAGTTTTTATTTTCTCAAAAACTGCTCTAATGATTTTGATTAAAATGCTACATATGTAAGATATTTGTATGAGAAATAAAATGTATATCTTGAAAAACCTCTGAATTGCCTGTGAAGTCATCTTCATTCGAAATCACTTTTGTATGCTTGAATAATGAAAGACATAAACAAGTTCTTACTATACAAAACATATAGATCAAGTTAAACCATACAATTTTTATTTTTTTTTATTTTGCGGCATAATCCATTTATTTGGACTTTCAAGGGCATATAATTATGTATTTGTTCAAGTAGTTAATCGTTGTTGCTTTTCATCATAGTTATACTAAGAGCATTGCAATTCTAATCCTTCAAATATCAACATGCTTTCTAAAAATCACTTTAGCCTACTCTGTCTGTCTTTTAGGTTACAAATCATGGAAATTTTCAATGAAAGTTTCTCTCGGTTAGCAATAAATATAGCAAATAGATTGTGTGTGAATAGTTTATAGGTGAATGATTAGAAAAAGCATTGAAATAAACGTAAGGTCAATTGATGGAAAGTAATCATCTCTTTACACTAGCCGTATACAGGCTAAGGTTTTGGATAGATAGAGTCAAACTATAAAATTGAATACCATGGCCGGGATTACAACCACGGATCTACTGATTTCCGTTCAGTCCTTCTTAACTATTGAGCTACCATGGCCAGCGCGCCGTCATGATATTAAATTCTCCAATTGACTCATATATATTTTCCCGATGCCACAAACGGTGTATCTCGAATGCAAGAGCCCCTAGTGATTTACCGGAAAAATATATGAACCAATTGGAGAATTTAATGTCATGACGGGGCGTGAGCAACTGGACGGAAACCAGTAAATCCGTGGTTTAAATCCCGGCCATGGCATTGAAATTTGCAGTTTGACTCTGTCTTAAACATAAGGTGCTTGTTATATACAACAAAATTATTTTCAATGGAAATTTTCCTCTAAGTCCAAACTGTGTTATATACCTCGCACCTAAGTAATTTTAAATGAGCTTCTGAAACACACAGCAAATGTCCTTAGGCAGAGATTTTACTATTAAGACTTTATTTCACATAATGAAATAAACAACTAATCCGCGCTGAAAATAAAATCTTGTGCCTCAGACAGCTTTCAAGTTTCATTTCCAACTTCGTCACCTTCAAAAATTCCATTTTCCTTGCCTGCATATACTTCATCTCCTTGGACGAAGCTCAAAAATTGTTTGACAAGATTTCTTTGCCTTGCCTCTGCATTAACAATTCCGTTTTCTCAGCCCATCCGAAAGACTTTTCTTGAGAGTCAGTTGGAGATTCACAATCGCCAAGAAAGTCCGCCTAACTGATGTACGGGGCTAAAAGTAAACAAGAATCCAAGACAGACGCGGAATAAATTAACATCTCTGGGCGAGGGTTTTCGCTTACGACGGGGGTTTAATGAATACAGCCTTTGTCGCAGAAGGTCCGTCACATTTCTCTTGTTTATCTTCTAACGTCAATCGAACGCTGCCGCTCTGAAAGATTCGCTTTGGTACATCGGTTTATGATTGAACGTCTTAGAAATAACATCAACTGGCAGCTGAAGCGATACCGAGTGTCATTATTTCAATTTATCACATGCATCAAGTAATATATCTGTGAAAATAAAAAATCAGCAGTTTTCTTCTTCTTACTTGGAATTTGTTTAACCAAACATTATAAATATGAAATCTTGTGTGTTAATTTCACACAACCTTATGTACAAATTCTTAAACAAATATTCTTACACATGTTTATTCTTACTTCGTGGTAATCAACGTAAACATTTATAGAAAGAATTATATTCTATACTTAATTCCAGATACAATAAGAGTATGGAAATACCGTATATTAAGCAATAATCAAATCTTCTTAGAGCTGGTTGTTAAGTGATGACTTTGAAATTCCGATCTCCTAGCATGACTCGAAGAAATAAAGAAATTAAGGAGAAAACAATGAGATGTAATTTGGGAGTAGTATAAGAAACTGAAAGTTGAAACCAGTAACAAGAAAATGGTTAAATCCTACAAAAAATGTAATAGATATGAGATGTGTTTTTATTGTGATCTACCTTTCCTTGTGCAGTAAGATTCCTTCTGTCTCTTTGGTATAACCATTTACGGAAAAGGAATTCATAATGAAGAGGATGTAACCGCAGTATCAGACAGCGATTAGGAGGTGGCGAATTAATTGAAATCACGAGAATTAAAAAAAGAAGATAAATTAATGAAAATGCTTTGCTAAACTAATATAAAATATTGTTGTATTAATATGAAATCAGAATGAAATTAGAGTAGTGATTAAAATAGCGGTTTAATTAAGAATAAGATGGGAAGAATATAATTTAAGACAACTAACATGCTAGAATCCATGTAAGGGAGAGAAAATATTTCTGTAAAATCTGAACACAAGTCGGGGAGACAGGAAGAGGTGACCGTTAGCCTCTTTGTTTAAGGAAAGGTTCAATGTCTGAGAACTATAAGCAAAAATGTGTAGGAACAATAAGGTTTTCAAGATGCGGTCAGGCGTAAGACCTAAAAGGATTTACTTCGCTGTGGCGATAACGATGTATACCGTTACAAAGAGCCCAGGGTAGGCGTATCCCAACTCACGGTGGGATGTAACGTCAATGAGTTCGATGAGTTTTGCTAACCAATAAAGAAGAATCGAAATAAAATGAGAAACCAATAATAATGTAAGATTTGAGAAATAGGAAGAAGGGTGAGTTATTTTGGTCATGTGATAAGGGTTAGAGTAGGGATCAGAATAAAGTACGCACGGAATCGCAGAGCAGACGAAAGATCACTTCTACAGTCATACTACGAGGGAAAAGACGTGTTAGTGCGCGTGAAGAAGAAGTAGGGAAGATTTCTAAGTCCGAAATGTAGGGAAGTCAAGAATAACGCAACCAGCGTGAGAGAAGCAGCAGAAGAAGTTTATAATAGCAAAGTATTCGCCGTATAAAGAATTAAGAGAATTCTGTTAGAAAGTTTAGTAACAGGTGGTCACCGCTACCAATCAATCTGAATCAACGAATTGAGTGAGAATTAAATCAATTTTTGCAACGAACCAGTGTATTATTGAGACAACTGAGCAGCCAACAAACAACAAATCCATTTCCTACAACCATTCACCTGAAGAACAAGAGATCTCATAGCTCCAATTAGAACCCAAATCAAAAGTAAACACCAACCAATTTGAAATCTGACATGCGGGTATGCCGCATAATGGCGCCGACACGTTGGGGCTTCGAATTGTAGGAAATGGGTGAAATGTAACGACGACAACAACGAGGAGAAGTGAGAAGAACGACGACGAAGGACGACTACGAGGAGAAGTGAGAAGATCGACGACGACAACTACGATGAGGACAGCAGAGACTACGAAGAAGACGGCAAAAACAGCTACATAGAATTTTCCCCCAACCAAGAGAGAAGTTCAAGTTCTTTCGACATCAACTGAGCCTACTAGACGACGAGCAGCACGACAAAAATTGGTAAAGACATCACATAAACACCACAGCCGTACAACAGAACTGTGAGTTACACATACTCAATTTATATTTCTTGTAAATGTAATATCATTCAGTGAAATCAATATCTATGTAATGTCTTAGTAATAAGTATTTTGGAAGGGAAATTAGAAAATTTAAAGGGGAAATTCAATGCTTTTGAGAAATAAGAAGATCGTACAGAATAAATTTAAAATGGAAAATTCTGGGGAACAAATAATTATGGAGACAGAGAAAGAGTTGGAAGTTGTTAATGAAGAGATAATGGAAAGCAATGTTATAGGATCAGTAGATGAGGGTGTAAATGGTGTAAGTAGCTTAAATGTAAATAGGAGAAGTGACAATCCTGGGGTTATGGAAAATCTACAAGAGATGTTCCAGAAACTCATGGCACAAATGACTATTCAGAGTCAATCACTAGAAGCTAAATTAGTAGAACAGAACCAAACACTAGAAGCTATGGACAAATCACTCGAGGCTAAATTAGTAGAACAGAACCAATCACTAGAGGCTAAATTAGTAGAACAGAACCAATCACTAGAGACTAAATTAGTAGAACAGAGTCAATCACTAGAAGCTAAATTAGTAGAACAGAACCAAACACTAGAAGCTATGGACAAATCACTCGAGGCTAAATTAGTAGAACAGAACCAATCACTAGAGGCTAAATTAGTAGAACAGAACCAATCACTAGAGACTAAATTAGTAGAACAGAACGAAGCACTAGAAGCTAAATTAGTAGGACAGAACCAAACACTAGAAGCTAAATTAGTAAGTCAAATTACAAGCCAAGGGAAAGAAACAGAAACTAGAATCACTGTCAGAATTCAAGGAATAACAGGGGAAATTCAATCTGTAAAAGAGGCCCTGCAGCGAGAAGTAGGTACTATAAGAAGTGACCTAGAAGCTACCAAATCTCTCGTTGCAGGAGTAGAAAATAGAATAGGGGAGGAAATTAATAAGGAAAGAATAAGATTAGATGAACTGACCACGACACAGGTAACTTTTGTACAAGAGATAAATGACCGGTTTGACACTGTAAACAATAGTATAGCAGCTGACATGGAGAAGTTAAAAGAAAAGGTAGCACGTGTAACAAATATTCAATCAGAGAATACACAAATGTTGAGGGAAACAGTAAGCGAGATATCTCAAATCAGAGATACCGTAACTGGCTTCCAGCTGCGACAGCAAGGGCAAGTACCTGAGAGTTCCAATTGTACTATACATACACACAATGGAGAGAGGCAGAACGAACAGGTTAGCGCCCCTTCTGTCTCTCCTCAAAGCAGCAATAATAGCGAAATAAATATGCAAAACGTAAATATGTACCCACCAGTGCACATGAATTTTCTAAGCGAATTGCCCCTCCCGAAATTTAATTGTCGCAATGACAACGCAGTACAATTTTTGGCCGACTTAGAAAAGTATTTTGTCATCAGAGGTGTACCCGAGCAATATAAAATGATAATAGTTCAAAGGGCGTTAGAATCTGCCGAACTTAATTGGCTACGAGTAACTGTGGGAGAAGGATGCAGCTACGAGTTGTTCAAAACAGCTTTCCTAGAAAAGTATTGGAACGCCAATGTCCAATACCAAGTAAGGAATCAGATAACAAATGGCCGATACCAAGGTAATAATGGAGAGTCTATTACTGATTATTTCCTGAGATATTCGCAAATGAGTAAATATCTACAACCTCCATTACAGGAAGCCGAACTGATTTCTCTTCTCACTCCCCACCTTCCTGAGAACATTAGAAATCACATGGTGGTAGCAAGACCTCAGACATTGAGAGAGGCAATTACATTGTTAACGGCTTTACAAAGCGTTGGGACGCAAAATTCACAAAATAGACATGAGAATCGAATGCCAGTGAGAAATCCACACAGACCGTGGAATAATAATAGTCATGACGGGGAAAGGGCACACAATCCCCGAAATTTTAACACAAACCATATGGCTACTCGTCAAAGATACGATGCCCACGTCCCGAGGGAATTCCCTAACAACAATAGAGGGAGACAGGGACCACCAAATTCAAATTCATATAATTTCCCTATGAGATATGTACATGTAACTAGGAATGGAAATAGGGGTCAACCCCCATTTCTTCGAAGAGGGAATGCAAGACCGACGTTCCGACTACCAGAAGCTAATAGACAGTATCAATCACGTGACGCTGGTAGAGAGAACCATACAGACAGACCTGAAGTAAGACAGAGGAATCAACTTCTCTCAAGAGAATGGGTGCGTTCTCCTCAACCCACACCGAGGGACGCGGCGCCCGAGGTAGATGAAAGGCCAGAGACGACACAGCATACGGGAAACGAATCCAGGGTGCGATAGAAGACGTCCCGCATCGGACCCGGATGAACACGCTAGTTCTTAATTTGAACAGGGACACAGCTCTGAGTAGGGTGGTACAAAATAAAACAGAAACAGAAATAGAAAACGGTACTCAAATAAACAATCACTTAACAGAATTACAAGAAGTGAGAGATGCTCCACGTATTGCTGCAATAATAGACAAAGAAAAATGGCACATTACCATAGATTCAGGATCCTCAGTTTCAGCTATAAGTCAAGCATTCTTTTATCACTTAAAAAAACAATGGAATGAAATTGCAAACATTGCCAGTGAAAAGTGCATATTGTACTCTGGCGGTAGGTCGCGCCAAACAAAAGATTAATACACAAATGCTTTTGAAAGTCACCATTGGGGAGGATACAATAGAATTTGTATGTTTTGTTATTAATAGGCTATCTGTAGACATTATTATGGGTAATGACGTGTTGTATGCGCTTCAAGCTAAGTTGAATTATCAAATGGAAGCCTTGGAAATCAAAATTAAAGACGTCATAGTTAAAGTTCCGTTTAGCTCAAGGGAAGCAGAAAATGAGATAAGATTGACAGATGAAGAAAAAGAAATAGATGGAGAAACATTTTTTGTAGAATTTATACGAATAGGAGGGATGGAGCTAGTTAAGATGAATCCATTAGAAGCAGAAGAGATGGGAAACTATGATAAAGAAGTGTACGTAGCGGCAGAAGAAGGGCTTTTAGAGATGACGTCATACGGACTTGGGCAGACAGAAGCATGTGAACAGGAGATAATTACCCTACCAGATGATTTCCAGGTAGTCGAAAATAATGTAAACATGACCTATAGAATAAGAGAAACAGTAGCAAACTCGAACCTACTTAACGACCACCAAAAAGAGATTTTTTATAACGTTTTATGTAAACACAGAAATGTATTTTCGGAACACACTGGGACCTATAGTGATTTTGAGTATGAATTCGAGATACATGATGTTCCCCCATTCAAATATAAGTGCAGACCTATTCCATTGGATTTACAGGAGGCAGTGAACCTTAAAATACAGGAAATGTTGGAAGAGGGAATTCTGGAGATATCTACATCAAAATTTATAAGTCCCCTATGTATAGTCAGAAAAGCAAATGGAACAGTACGACTGACGATAGATGGACGTCATATAAACCAATATATTGTTCCGGATAATTTTCGAACCCCAGCAATAGAGCAAATTTTGGCCGGTATTGGGGCACAAAGGTATTTTACTTCACTAGATGTGACCAACTCATTTTTGCAAATTAAGTTGAAACCTGAATTAAGGCAATATACCTCATTTTTGCACGGAGGATATCAGTACCAATTTACAAGAAATTGCTTTGGACTAATTAATTCTGGAAGCGCATTCCTACGGGCGATGCAGAAAATACTCAACACGCAAAGGGAAACATATGTGTCACAGTATGTAGATGATTTATTGATATACAGTAGAACAGTGGAAGATCACCTTACCTATTTGGATTTAGTGCTCGGAAGGCTAGCAAATGCTGGATAAACACTGAATTGGGCCAAATGTAAATTTTTCCAGGAATCAGTTAAATATTTAGGATATATCATAACAGGCGAAAATATAGCTCCTGATCCAGAAAGAGTGGAAGCCATTTTGAAAATACCACGACCTAAGACACCAAAACAAGTAAAACGTTATCTGGGTGTACTTGGGTACCAATCAAGGTTCCTGATAAACTATGCAAAGGAAGCCGCACCGTTGCGAGCACTACTGGAAAAAAATAGAAAATGGCGATGGACTATGGTAGAAGAAAATGCTTTTAAAAGATTACAAGAACTCTTCAGTGAATCCGTATTATTGACATGGCCTGATCCAGATTTACCTTATCTCATATACACGGATGCCTCCATGGTGGCGTTAGGAACTATTTTAGCCCAAGAGACACCGACTGGAGAATTAAAGGTCATAGCCACAGCCTCCCGAGGGTTAACGAAAACCGAAAAAATTGCTTGCATAACAGAACAGGAAATTACGGCTATTTACTACGCCATTTGTAAATTTAGACAATATATATATAATAAAAGGATTGTGATATTCACCGATCATATCAGCCTATCATTTATACGAAATTGCAAATTGACCAGTACAAAAATTGCGAGATATATCCACGAGATCATGGCTTACAACCCAGAGATTAAACATATACAGGGAAGTCTTAACATCTTTAGTGACATGCTTTCACGTATAAAGCCACAGGGGAATCTTCCAGAAAATATCAGTAGTCATGGTACAGAATTACCAGTGTTAAAGATGGATGTAACCTTCAGTATAAAATTAACAAAGGAGATGAGAAGATTGTCGGAATTACAACGCCAGGACTGGAAATTAAAACAAATTATGGAAAAGGCATTGCCCATAGAACAAGCAAATTCACAGAAATACGGAGTGCTAAATAACGTATTGTATAAGTTACAGGGTGTTTCCAAACCTGCTTGGAAAGCATATATACCCGCAGCGCTGGAAGAGCTAGTGATTTCTGCTTACCACACAGCTCTTATACATGCTGGCGTTGAGAAGACAATGATTTCCATAAGCAACCATTTATACATATTTAGATTAGGCAAGAAAGTTAGGACCTTTATATCTACATGTGACATCTGCCAGAGGGCAAAATCATTAAATTATAAGATAGATCGACCCCCTGTATCCATCACCAGGAAGGAACCATTAGAATTAGTTGCAGCGGATGCATATGGTCCACTCCCTGCAGGAAGAGGAGGATTAAAATATTTATTTGTACTTATCGACGTGATGTCGAAATTTGTGAAAATATACCCGCTCAAGAAATTAACAAGTGCAGCATGCGCGAATAACATAGTGAAAGACTATATAGTCAAATACGGGAAGATGAAAGCACTATTAGTAGATAACGCGTCCATACACCATGGAAGACGATTCGTGCACACCATTCAGGATGCCGGAATTCGCATCTATAACACAACGTCGTACCATCCGTGCTCTAATCCAAGCGAGCGCGTAATGAAAGACCTAGGTGTTCATCTCCGAGTCCTTTGCTCATTGAAACAGACTACCTGGCCAGACCACATCAACTATATTGAGTTTATATTCAATAATTCAGTCAATTTAACCACAGGATATGCTCCTATCCAATTGCATAGGAATTTAACACCGGAACCAATAATAGAGGGTGTTCCGGAAAGTATACAAGTGACAACCGAGACAGATCGAGAACGGATCCAAAATGCTGTTAAAAGAATAATGGAAAAAGTAGAGAAAAGAAACGCAAAGAAAATGCGGTATAAGAAGAATTGGGAACCAAAGGTCGGCGACTTAGTTCTAGTGAAATCGTTCGACAAGTCAGATTTGTTAGGAAAAAAGACTAGAAAGCTATATATGCTATGGAAAGGCCCATACCGGATTGAGAAAATATTTGGTGACAGAGCGTATGCTCTATCACACCCAAGAAATGGTAAACCGATAGGCAGATATAACATCTCCCTAATAAGGCCATATCGTCAGAAAAACGTTGTAAACAGTACAGAGCAGACCCAAGAATCACCTGTGTAAATGTGATTGAAATTATATATACGAAGATGTAAAAAAAAAAATACCAAGTAAAAGTTATATAATTAGTACGGGTAACGTTTTCGTTTGAAATTCAAACACTGCGTGGGAGTTGAAAGTTCCAAAATTCCTGTGCACAAACAAAATGATAATGTAATAAGAATAACCACAGCTAATGAACATGTTAGAAAGATCTTTAAAAATAATTTGTGAAATGTAAATATAGTATAAGTACTGATGTATTCATGTGCCAAAAGGCTATGTTGTTATTGTAAAGGTCACAGACTTAGGCGTGACAAAGTGAAAGAAAGTTTAGAGTGAAAAGTGAAGTGGAAAGACAGGACAATGAACTGCCAATGTTTACTGTCAGGTAAACGAAACACCTGATTACAGGTAGACAACTGAGTGCAGGTAGAGGTAACCATATTTGGACATCATTACGCAACCTATAATGTGAGGACGAATGTTCTTACGGTGAAGGACTGAAAGATAAAGAAACGTCCCAATAAGTTAATATAATAATATTAAAAAAAAAAATCATTGAATGTAAAATGTAATATTGTAAACTGTAATATAGTAACATTAATGTAGTACTTAAGGAATGTAATAAGGTAAAATCAAGTTGATGTCAAGTGAGACAAGGATAATTCAGTGAAGTGTATATATAGTTGAGGTATCACGAATGTTATTTGTATATAGGGTAATAACCACATATACGACAGTGTACTTGTCTATGTACGTAATGTATCATATCTATAATTCTATGTATATGATGTACCATATTGACCATTCTATGTGTATAAAGTAACACACTGATGAAGATGAGGGAAACGGTGACCACCGAAAAATGTTTCGAGTAGGGAATGAGAAATTATAAGATATAAGGAGGAAATGTCATGACGGGGGTTTGACAAAATTTAAATAATGGGTATTTCATTTTTGTCAAACGGGCATTATGTAACCGCAGTATCAGACAGCGATTAGGAGGTGGCGAATTAATTGAAATCACGAGAATTAAAAAAAGAAGATAAATTAATGAAAATGCTTTGCTAAACTAATATAAAATATTGTTGTATTAATATGAAATCAGAATGATATTAGAGTAGTGATTAAAATAGCGGTTTAATTAAGAATAAGATGGGAAGAATATAATTTAAGACAACTAACATGCTAGAATCCATGTAAGGGAGAGAAAATATTTCTGTAAAATCTGAACACAAGTCGGGGAGACAGGAAGAGGTGACCGTTAGCCTCTTTGTTTAAGGAAAGGTTCAATGTCTGAGAACTATAAGCAAAAATGTGTAGGAACAATAAGGTTTTCAAGATGCGGTCAGGCGTAAGACCTAAAAGGATTTACTTCGCTGTGGCGATAACGATGTATACCGTTACAAAGAGCCCAGGGTAGGCGTATCCCAACTCACGGTGGGATGTAACGTAAATGAGTTCGATGAGTTTTGCTAACCAATAAAGAAGAATCGAAATAAAATGAGAAACCAATAATAATGTAAGATTTGAGAAATAGGAAGAAGGGTGAGTTATTTTGGTCATGTGATAAGGGTTAGAGTAGGGATCAGAATAAAGTACGCACGGAATCGCAGAGCAGACGAAAGATCACTTCTACAGTCATACTACGAGGGAAAAGACGTGTTAGTGCGCGTGAAGAAGAAGTAGGGAAGATTTCTAAGTCCGAAATGTAGGGAAGTCAAGAATAACGCAACCAGCGTGAGAGAAGCAGCAGAAGAAGTTTATAATAGCAAAGTATTCGCCGTATAAAGAATTAAGAGAATTCTGTTAGAAAGTTTAGTAACAGGTGGTCACCGCTACCAATCAATCTGAATCAACGAATTGAGTGAGAATTAAATCAATTTTTGCAACGAACCAGTGTATTATTGAGACAACTGAGCAGCCAACAAACAACAAATCCATTTCCTACAACCATTCACCTGAAGAACAAGAGATCTCATAGCTCCAATTAGAACCCAAATCAAAAGTAAACACCAACCAATTTGAAATCTGACATGCGGGTATGCCGCAAGGACTTTAAAGGATATTCCCAGAAAATACAACATATGCGTTTCATTCGTCTTAAAGAAATCTTAAACATGTGGCAGTTTAATCAAAAGCGCTACAGCCACTTTTCGGAAAAACGATACATTGGAAAAAAAAATTGGCATATAATTTTTGGCTTGGGATGTTATTTTCTTTTAAATTTTCATTTCACATCCTTAGCAGGTGATGATGTTAAATATCAGTTCTGATGTTTACCAGACTTTTCGTTTTTTAATTATGTGTTTAAAAGTATACACAAACACATATACACACACAGTACACACGTGTACAACACACAACGCATTTTCTAAAATAATCTAAGGCTTCACTTACAAGACATTCTCTACTGATTGTTGTACACAATATTCCTCAAAATGCCTATCTTACTGCGAATCGTAACAAATCGTCTGTAGCAATTGCTTAGTTATATTTTTCCTAGAAGGCAAAATGAGAACCACTTAAATATTTAAAGAGCGGTGGCTATTAGATGACATTTAAAGTCCACTCTCTTTGCCTCTTCCGGACTTTTAAAATAAAAAGATACGATTCCTTTGAGAAAAGTATACGTGTTGGAAAATTCAAACAAATAACATGGAACATATAGGAACTGGTTCATTCCAGAAACAATGTATTTGACAAAATTTGTGTGTTTTAAGGAGATCTAATACATTTTTTTTTTGTTCAGTAAGATTTTGTCTATCTCCTACATTTTATACTAGTTGTACAGAAGTCGTTCAAAATGATGAGAACTTCTGAGGATATTTCCCGGACATTCAAGGTATACATTTCACTTCTCATGAAAATATTCTTAAGTAGGTGATATTTTAATCAAATTCTTTATGGATATTTTTGATAAAATTAACATTTTCATGTAAAGGGAAGTACGGTTTGGGGAATTTTCTTGAACATCTTCCTGTGCTATCCTAGGAAAATGCTGAACTTTAATACCAAGTTTGGTATACAACTGTCCTTTTTATTTGAGTTATTCAAACACACATACACAAAAAGATGTTTATGAAAATGCATTATTTTCTTTTTTATTTTTTTATTTTCTTTTTTTCTTTTTTTTTCTTTTTTTCTTTTTTTTTTTTTGATTAAGGGAGTATCAAAAATTTCCAGTGAAATTTTAGTGTAGAAGTTTTGGCTGATATGCAATACTTCCGCTACTTACAATCTATATATAGCAGAAAAACTAATATATTTGCTTTAGATTTAGATATTCTATATATTTCCTGCGTACTGAACGTTGGACTGTTGGGTACAATACAGTACCTCGGCAACTTATATGCATAGCAAACAAACTGAATATAGAAATAATCATTTCTTTCACACTAGCCATGTGTAGGCTAAGGTTTGAATGAGTAGATCAGTAGGGCCAGACTGGAAAATTCAATGCCATAGCCGAGATTTGGACCACGGATCCCCTGCTCTCCGTGCGGTTGCTCTAAACCACTGAGCTACTATGGCCAACATTCCGACATGACATTAAATTCTCCAACTGACTCATATGTTTCCTGGTAGACCACTAGGGTTCTCATATCCAATGAGACACGCACCTTTAGTGGCGACTTACTATGCTGTAAGTACTTAAGTCCCAGGCTTCATAGTTAAACCACTATGTTTTATTTTAGGTAATTTGATGGAAATAATCATTTCTTTCACACTAGCCGTGTGTAGACTAAGGTTTGAAGGAGTAGCGCTAAACTGAAAAATTCAATGTCATAGCCGGGATTTGAAACAGGGATCTCCTGTTCTCCGTGTGGTTGCCGTAAACCACTGAGCTGCTATGGCCAACATGCCGACCTGACATTAAATTCTCCAACTGACTCGTGTGTTTCCCGGTAGATCACTAGGGGTTCTCTTACAATGAGGCACGCACCTTTTGTGGCGATTTACTATGCTGTCAGTATTTAAGTCCCAGGCTTCATAGTTAAACCACTATGTTTTTATTTTAGGTAAATTGATAGAAATAATAATTGCTTTCACACTAGCCGCGTGTAGACTAAGGTTTAAATGAGTAGAGTCAGACTGAAAAATTCGAATTAAAGAATCATTGAATATTTCATTCTGGCTCTACTAATTCAAAATGAATATAGTTTACACAAAGCCTTAAACATGCCAGGTTAAACTGTTAAGGTGCTCAATTTTTACTCATTTAATTACATTTTATATCGTAATATGAAATACTCCTTGCATCCTACGATTTTTCATATTGCTTCAAAATAAGGAGCATTTTGTCCAGGCATTCCTTAATCTGAGTTAGAGTAAAGGAAAAATGCTTATGGTCATGTTATTGTATGTAACACTTAAGCTTTACTACTTTTCGTCTTGGCTGTTTCAGGCCTATAAATTTCAATGTTTGCTGGTCAGTTTAAATATTCTTCCTTCAACCAAAGTTAGCACTTTATCGCTTACTATGTGCTTAACTTGAAAAAAAAAGTATTTATATAGGGATTTCATGGGAAATACACCATTTGAAGTTTACTGTGTTCCCAAACAATCATTTAAAAATGTCTCTGTATATACATGGGTGTCTGTGAATAACATGTCTAACGAATACCAATGACCAACATTTTCAAGAAAACCTTCCATCCCAAACAAAACAGTAAAGTCTCGGCGCCGAATAATTTGATTAAAATAGCTTATGTTAATAGTGCGTGTTATACAACAACATTCATTTTGAATTTTCTGCGAATAGCCTATCGAGTCCTCTTCATTATGAATGAATGAATAATGTATGTTAATTATTGTTTAACTGGCAAGCCATAAGAGATAGTGTTACTGCATCAAACATACAGATAACTAAACTACACAAATTACATGAATAATTTGGTCGTAGCATAAGCCGCTTTCGAAATAGTCATAGCTACAACCTTAAGTATCAAAATTCTTGTTTGTTTCCCCGCAATTGTTCATTAGTAGTGACAAAAATTGACGCAATACGAACAATTATGCCGAATTTGTTATTGCTTAGTTTGAAAGTATCTTTAATTAAAATCCGAGGGTGGATAGCTAACGTATATAGAAGAATCACTTATTACATGAACACTATGAATCGTAACAAACTGTGTGGAGTTTTAATGCGTAGAGTATGTGTGCTAAATGTGGATTATGTTTCGGTTTTTAATACGTTCGATGCCTATTTTCTTTGTTCACATTTCGTCTTATCACATTTTATATAGTTAAGTATAAATATACATTTTATTTATATTTTTGTCATTGACAGTTTCGATAGTAGTTCTTAGTTTTTCTCTGTAACATATTTTTGTGCTTTCAGTGCATAATGCCTATAACACTTAAGAAAAACAAAACATTTATTTTCTTAGATCACAATTAATTACATGTTTTGGGGGTTAAACATAATGCATTTACTGAAAATAATAAGCATATCTTGGTCTATAAACAATCATAGCAAATTTCCTCTAATGCAGTAATCAATTCGCAAAAGTATCGGAGACAAAGCAAACATTTTACTCTGTGGTGGACCTGACCTCACCCGTCAAGCGAGCAAAGGAAAACCCTCTATTGCCTAACTTCCGTGATTTCAAACGGTTTTTTTTTTCTGGAAATATATGACAGAGAAAATAAGCATTCCTAAGTGCTTTCCGATTACTCTTAGGGATCCACCTCTAAGGAACATTAGTCTCACTCGATGTATTTAAGTGTTTAAGGGCAGACTAAAAGTCCTATCCCCCAATATTAAACCTACTAAACTAGCTGCCCATTATTTCGAAAACATTTTAAGACATCAAACCGAAATGTTTGGAGGGTATAGATGCCTGCTTTCTAGTAAAGAGATACACACTATAAGATTAAAGTGCACTATAAATTATTTTTAGAACCTAAGCAACCAGTCATGTTATTAGCACCAAAGTAGATCCATAACTTTATTTATGCACTGTTTTAATTATTCTAAAATTTAATTAAGTAATCAAAAATTTATGAAAAAAAAAACGTAAGAGTAACAGTGACAGAAAATGTAATTTGAAGAAAAATATATATAAGCCAAAAGTGGAGAAAACAAACTTGTATTATGTTTTAATACGAAAATATTGCCTGTGCCCATAGAAGGTAGCATGCCTAACAATAATGTCAATTTGTAAAGGAAATTATCCCCTAAGGCTTTGATTAAGTTTACCCCTCTACTTCAAGTATACGGGGATAGGTGTTTTTTCTCTATGAAGACGTGGAGGATTCACAATTAAACATTCCAGAGGCATTATCACTTTTAAAAATATATTTAAAATATAAGAAAGATAAATAAATAAGGGTATGCTCAATATATCCCTTAAGGGCAAAGACCTCCTCCCTGCTGCCGGGAACTCATTAGGGAGGTAAAATTCTAAAGCCACCTACTTGTTTTATCTGTGGATAGCAACTATCCTTTTTTCACCTCGCACAGTTATTCCCCAAGAGTAATGTTTAAATCGCTGTGGTTTAATCTAACTTCTTATCCTCTCAATTCTTAAGGCGATGGATCTATGAAATTTTAAAACAGAACTGTTATAGATTTTGTGATCCATCGCTTCCTTCTACTTTTTAAATTGTTATAGATTTGATTGACATAATAATATATATAATTAAAGAGAAGAGCACGAAAACAAAAAATAGCATACTTTGGCAATTCTGTCTGCAAAATTCTGAATATTATGGATGCAGCATGCCAATAAAGTAAGGGAAACTGGCCGTGGCTCAGTTGGTAGAGCACCTGCCTGTTGTGCAAAGGCAACACAATCCCTAACAAAAATGTGGCTATGCGAAATGTTTGAAAATGCCTCATAAAAACAAAGAAATTAATTAAACCACTCTATAGGTCACTATCATATTGAGAAACATAGCATCAAACGATATAGAGAAGCATAAAATGAAAATATGTACCTGAAAATATACAGTACCTTCGGTACTAAAGAAATGGGGCAGATTAACTGGAGGAAAAAATCCATTGATAATAAAAATAATCATAGAGAGCTTCGATTGGTGGAGGTAATGCAGGAAGGGAAGGGAAAGGAAGGAGGGATGAAAGTGACGTCATTTTGCCGAGACATGTCCGATATGGGAGTAGACCTGAGCTTACCTTGGCAGAATTCCAATAGACATCATAAATTAATCAATGTTGATAATTATATTAGCAAAGTTAACAGGAATGGCCCTTCAATGTAATCAATAATTATGCCTATGAAGGCTTCAATAAATGATTTAAGCCGGGATTTCATTAATGTTGTTCGTTACAACACCTGTCGTATAATATGTACTATTACCACAACCATGCGCGGTATTCTCTTATACCGTAAAAATATATTTTTATGAACTGTTCTAAACTCTTAACTTTACTAAAACCAAATCGGCGTGTTAAAAAAATATTCACTTTAAATTTAAAACAATATACTGAATTTATATTAGGATAGGATAGGGTAGAATCTTAGAAGAGGATTCCGTACGTCGACCAGAATTGATTTATTGTGCCTTTGCCCCAAGCAGGGCATTCACGAGGAAGGACAAGGCGAGAGGAGAGAGAGTGTGGCCGACCCAATGAGTCACAACAGTAAAGAGGGCAGGTCCCTTACTATTGCCCATTTGGAAACTCCCCGGCAGCCAGCACAACTGGTATAGCACCCACGAGGTTCTGAAACGGTTCACTAGGTCGGCCCGGAGACCCTCCTACAGGAGGAGGTGTTTACCAGGAGCGTATCATCCCGCCACGCACCTCCGAGACTCCCACCAACACTTCTACGGTGGAAGATACCACTGGATGAGAGATGATGTGAAATTATAAAGAAGATGATTTAGAGGGTCAGGAAATTCGAGGGATGTAATTAACCTACCCAGCATTCACTTGGCGACCCGGGAAAATTCCCGGAAAAAACCCATGGGTCATGTAGCTTGGCCATCGGAATTCAATCCTGAACTCCCGAATGCCAGCCACAGACGAACCCCCTGAGCCATCCCGCTCGATAAATTTATATTAACTCTATCCCCTTAAATCCGTACTTAATAAAAATCAATTCTTAATAGTATTTGTTGAAGTTGTGCGACATCTTGGCTTATTTGACAGTGGTTAGAGCTATACGAGGCTTCCGTCGAGAAAATGTAGCCATATGTAGTCGGGGAAGGGTATCCACTTACGTTTTTGTTTCATAATGACTTTGGAAAGGGTACAGTCAATATTAAATGTTATTTTGAACCCTTGTGTTGTTTGTGTTTAATTATACCAAATATGTTATCCACAATAAGTACTGACAGGAGAGAATTTTAAACATTTATAAATCTCACAGTTTCCCCAATTTGAAAACAAGGAATCCTATATCGGACAGTTTGAACATTATAAGACCTCTTCGTTATTTCAATGTATCTTGGTATTACATTTATAATAAAGGGCATCCCTTTCAAGATTTGGCGCAGATTTCATGGGCCCAGCCCCTGTATATGCGTCACTGGATCCAGTCTTCATGAAATTTTCGTACACAAATGGTACAGTCGGATTTTTCATATTCAAAGCTCAGTGCATTTGTCATTCTTTATGCGTGAAATCGCTAAAAATGTTGCGGCTCAAGGGGTAGCTGCCACAACAAGAAAGTGCTGACTTAAAAACCGCATTCTGCACACTTTGGTGATAATTTCTGAAAGTCGCTCTTTTATTTTTGCGTGGCGTGAAATGGTTATCTAACTTTTTTATTTGGTTGTTCAGCGCATCACCTTCCCCCCGCAAAAGTGCTTTCATATGTACCAATGACAGGTTTTTCTTTTGTTTCAATTCCTGCAGAAATTAATTTCAGTCTGTCTCTTAATGTGCTTTTAGCTACATAGAACTGCTCATTTGTTTCCCTAATGCCCAATGCTCCCTATTAGTTCATCAATCGCTAACTTCATGCTTTTCTCCTTCCAGTTCTCTGTATTCCTTCCCATATTTATCTGAAACAAATGAAATAAAAGAAGTGACAAGAAAGCTACGAATACGTTTGTACAATACCGTGTTCCGAATTCATGTCCGATATTGGGTGCGTTACACATAAAACGTGAACGGGTCACTACGCCTAACACATTTAAACAAAAACAATGCCTTCATCCATATTTCTGAATTAACATACGGTAAATAATTTGCAACTATTAAAATTATAATTAAATCACCAGTATTGCAGTAGCAGGTTCACAAAATTATCTTTGTGCAGCAGGAAGCAGGTGAGAAATAAGAAACCTCTCTTTTACGTGATCAATTGTTTTTTTTACAGTCACACAATGCTCCCTTTCCGACTTGTCACTAGAAGGTCTTACACTACCTGAGCTAAATTTTGTGACACATCGTACCGAAAACCAGAAATTGTACTTGTACGATATAGGTTTCTGTCCGATATCGGTTGAACTTCCCCTATCAATGACTGGTGAATTGCATTACAGAACACTTAAAGTAAAGCGTTGGGTGGGTATACCCACTCTGAACGTGTGATAAATGCAGATATCCCTTTATCATTGTTTATCTTCTTACCTTACGTGTACCTCTATTCCTGTCGGGAATGTTGTGGCACATAAATGCATGCGGCCGTTCTAACTCCTCTAGAGACTCAGGCAAGTCTGACCTGTTTGATTGAGTGCACTGTTTCTTTTAGCTTTGCATTTTGATGTAAAATTATATCTGATTATATCTAAAGAATACTTTTAAATGCCACGCCCTAATCTGGAGTAATACTTAATAAAGTGGCTTCTTAAAGTTTTAAAGCAAAGCCGCTGTGATCAAACAATGTTCAAGGCTAATGTCCGTATTTCTATACAGGCACAATTACCAAGCACCTGTCGAAGACTCATCAGGATATTTTCGAAATCCTCCTAATAAATCACCTAAACATGCGTTTAAAAAGTAATGGCTTCCGCAGAAAAAATCGGAAGGTATTAAATGCAAACATGAAGTTAATTTTCAGTAGGTAAACAGATATTTCAGTCAAACCAACCTCCTCCATTCTTTCTTCTTTCGCATTTTGCTTGTATGAACCATGCATCTTAACGTTTTAGTGGGTACCTTCTCTCATTTATCTTGAAATTTATGTTCCTAATGAACACTTTCTTCTCATTTGATGAAATACACACACATACACACATACACACAGGGAGAGAGTGAGAGAGAGAGTGAGAGAGTGAGACAGAGCAAGAGAGTATCTGTTCCTGGCTAACATCAATTTTTAACACCCCTCATACGTCCTTTCTAAAGTAGCGACGTTGTTTATTTGTCTAGCCCTCTTTTACTTTGGGCTGTAACTATAATATATTTTATAATTGACTAACATAAAAGCTAAAGTGTTCACAGCAGTAACGCGAAATCAGCTTTTATCACCTGTTTTGCTCCAGTGGAGAATATATTCTGATCACTTTGATTTTCTAAAGTTATATATGAATCGATTCCTACTGCATGAAAGCGGACTAGAACGAACTCTACTCCAGTCAATGAGGTATGCTACCGCTACCCCACTTCTATTCAGTAGGAATCGATTAATATATAATGAGCCAATCAGAGACATCAGAATATGTTCCATATGTGGAGTAAACCACTTGATAGGAGCTAGTTGCAATATCAGTATGATTATAAAATTAACTATTCATTTCAGACACTATCGCATTTCCTCACTTTTTTGCAGGTATCCTCAGTATACGCTCCACTTAACGCAAGATTATCACTAAATTCAAAATTCCTTCTTAGATATTGCAAACGACTTGAAGTAATTTTTTGGAAACACTGTAAAAGGAATCATCTCATAGTTAAAATGCATTTTCTTACACATATCTAAGACGATAAACTCGTTTTGTTGCAGTTCCTCCAGAGCACTCGACGGTTTTCGACAAAAGAGGGCGCCAGCTCAATACAACTGTAGGGCCCCACAACGAAGGAGAAGATGTCATCCTAACCTGCCGCGTCATAGGAGGTGAGTATTACTTGGTTCTTAAGTTTTTGGTGTAGACGCACAATTCTCTGATGAGTAAAAAGCGTGTGACACTCTTCAGTCAACAAAGGTTAAGTTCAATGAGATCCTCCTCTTCTCACACAGTGAGGCGAAGATATAACTATGTAGTGCACCAGAAATGCACCAATATCACCTGAAAATCACAGTTTTAACACGACTCTTATATCTCATTCACTGTATACGTCTCTAACATATGATATACCCTTTTGAAATAGCCCTCCCATAATTAAGGTTTGCTAATTAAAACAAACAGAAAAATTAACGAACAAATATTAATACGAAATCAGGCCGTAGGGTGCAATATATTTAACTATAAACAATGCCATCTAGGAGTGCGTAGAATTGCTACAATAATATTTGAATAACTTTAACATAACTATAGACAGCCGTTCCGGTAGTGACGAAATCGATCTTTATATTCCCATATCAAGTATTTTAATTATACTCTAGAAATTTAATTGTTAGACCACTCAGAGCTATAATACTTATATTCCATACAGACAAATTAAGGATTCTGGTGTGAACAAATGTATCTGACAGCAGCGCACCTTTCAAGCGCCTGGAAATACTTCTTCATTGCAATGCATGACGTAACATCACATTTGTGTACTTCGTAACAAAGACTGAATCATGATAGCATTTTAATAATAGCTTCATTTAAAAATAATTTAAACATTATTGGTCTTTGTATCTTAACACAGTCATGCAGTAATTAAAATCATCTGTTTATTGGAGGGAAGCTATGGTAGAACAAATGCAGTATATTGCGACCATGGCTGAATGTATAGATAAGAATAGCGTAATTAAGCTTAGACGTGTTAAGGCCCTTAAAAGTGGTGGTAAATCTGAATCTGTTCAAGTTTTCCGACAGTCTTGAGCGTTACGATATAACCTCGCTGTTAGGGTATAATTTAGCAACGGAAGTAACTGGTGTGTTTTTAGACAAGCTGATTATAAGTGTGAATGACGATTCGAGTTTTGTCACCACTTTTGTTCCAAGTTGTGTCGCGGTGTTACTCGACCACTCCAATTAACACTAACGTTTTACTGATTAACTCTTTCATGTCATTTCCATAACCGTTTTTGAATTAGCACATTTAAGTTGTTTAATAAGTTTAGTGATTTGTGTTTCTTTAATACTTAGTGCTATTGCAGTGAAATATACTCGTAGCTATAAAACAGAACTGTCAAAAAAGTTCCAAAAGTAAACAAAACTAATAAGGTTATTGCTTATGTAGGAATCCGTTCTTGGAACTGGAGGATTATATTACATATATTATTACATACAAATATAGAAAACTGAGCTTCTTAGTCTTATTTCACTATCTTTTAAATACTTAAAATTACTCTATGGCCCAAACTATGGGCCCAAACATTTTGTAAGTAATATCGCTTCACATTTATTTTCAGTTATTACGTTTTTTAAACCCATTAAAACAATGAGGGTAAAATCAAGGATTCCCTTAAGAACTTTAAAGGAACTTAGACTGCACTGGACTATGCTACTGAGGGGATTCGGCATGAAGGTCCAAACTTGGTCAATTGTACCTATGTCTCCAAGTCGAGCACCCCTGGAAGGAAGGATAACGTGAGAGGAGACAGGGTGAGCGTCCAAAGGAGCCATGACAGTACAGAGGGCAGGGTCCCTACACCTTACCTGACCGGCCAATACAACCGGCATCCCAACAACCGGCATCCCTTCCTACTCTGGTCCGCAAATAGCCTCACCAAGATCGGAGACCATCCTACGGAAGAGGAAGTTTTACCAAGACCATACCATCCAACGCCGAGACAACAGCCGACACTTCTACCCTGAAAGACACCAGCAGATGATAGATGATGTGAAATGATAATGGAGATGAAATGGAGGGACAGGAAATTCGAGGGAAGTAATTAACTTACGCAGCATTCGCCTGGTGACCCAGGAAATTCCCCGAAGAAACTCATGATTTAGGTATGTGGACTACGGGAATCAAACCCGGCCCTACCGAATGCGGGCCATACAGCTCGATAGAGGAACTGATAACGTTCTTCACTTTCCTTGTTTCCTATAGCTTTCCTTATTTCCTTATAGTATTTTTGCAATGCCCTCTCTTCTTTTATCCTTCTCTCTCTGGTCTGATGATTCTATTAAAAACTTCAATATCATTAAACAATACGTTCATAAAGAACGTGAGAAGTAATAAAATTAATTCTTCATAGAAATTTTAACAACCAAGTCCGCAAATAAGATGAGAACTGGACCTTGCAGTCAAAATGACTCGCTAAATCTTTAAGCAAACATCCTATAAACCGAATGCATATCTGCTGGGTAGTACCTTCGTTATATATGTACGTACCTAATCTCAATACGCTAACGGCTTCTACCGTGTGGTTCACGACACGTATGTATAATTAACATATGGAAATACAAAATTTTAACATAGTTCTAAAAACTTTGTCATTCATAAACATTGCAATTTACGTCTAAGTTGCATACAAGAAGAAGCAGTTCCAGAAGTACATGAATAAGCACTATCTGCAACATATCCGCAGGCAACTTGTAAGCAGTTCATTTAATATCAGAGATGTGCTTACATTTATTCCTTTTCTGTACTACCCTAACGTTAGACCTAGAACATGAGAGAGCATTATGAATTTTCCCAAAATGTTTGGAAAATCATCCGTATGTGTGTACGCGCACAAAATAACCCAAAAGGTCGGATAAATACTTAACATAGCACTTAAGCTGGGCATCTTTCATGGTGCTCTACAAAGATTTCGAGAATCTCACGCCCCCATACTTTTCATTGGTTTTAAGAATCATTTTTTAAAAAAGAGTTCTAAATATACTGATCGAGACAATCATTTGAAATATCTGAACGATGAATAAACTATAAATAGAAATTAATTGTTCTTTCACACTAGCCGTGTGTAGGACGCACTATGAAAGGGTAGAGCCAGACAGAAAAATTCAATGCCATAGCCGGGATTTGAACCACGGATCTTCTGGTTTCCGTCCAGCCGCTCTAATCTTTTGAGCTACTATGGCCAACGTGCCAACATGACATTAAATTCTCCAACTGAGAACTCCTAGTGGTTTACCGGGAGAAACACGAGTCAGTTGGAGAACTCCTAGTGGTTTACCGGGAGAAACACGAGTCAGTTGGAGAATTTAATGTCATGTTGGCACGTTGGGCATGGTAGCTCAAATGGTTGGAGCGGCTGGACGGAAACCAGAAGACCCGTGGTTCAAATCCTGGCTATGGCATTGAATTTTTCATTCTGGCTCTACCATTTCAAACTATAAATAGTCTATGAAAACCCATTATTTTAATTTTTTGTCTATGTATATGCCGCCATTTGTGTGTACATATGTATGTGCGCGCGTGAGTGAAAGAGCAATTAAGGCCATAAAGGTGAGAATGACACGAGGATTTCAGAAATAACATTTTGAAGTTTTGAGAACCTTGAAAACTAAAAAATTAGGTGTTTTTCACTCACATGACTTTCTCCACTCAACTGTAATAAAGAGCATTCTTACAAATGTTATTTAATTTATATACGGGGAGAATAAGAAGTATGGAATTATGCTTTTAATTTTATTGTCATAGTCTTGTAAAGTTATATATGTTTAGAAAAACCTTCATATTACTATGATTGTGAATAGAGCGTGATTTTTAGTGGTAACTTTTTTCCATTTTTTGTGGTCCTCAGTTCTCGGAACGTACAGACAGATGCATTCTGTAATTTATGATTATGACGTATTGCAGCACATGGAACTTAAACATAAAGAAAACACATTCATAACAGAATTAGTGGTGCTATTTTGTAACACATGATGAATTTACTTCAAAGGTGCTCAAAATGTCCTCTATTCATTGACAAACATTGCCAAGATCTGTCTTTGAAATTAGTTAATACTTACAGCAACAGTTTGCCTGATCAGCTGCATTTCTTGACCAATTCTTCGCTTTAGCTCTTCAATATTTGTTGGTCGGTCCTTGTAAACCCTCCACTTCAAATATCCCCACAAGAAGTCTAATGGGTTCAGGCCAGAAGACCTTGATGGCAATTCAATAATTCTTCTGCCAATCCATCTTTCTGGAAATTCATGATTTAGGTAATTCACCCCCTACCTTCCATAATGTGCTGGCGAGTAGAGAAATGTGGGTTTTCTTTCACTGATAATAAAACATCAAGAGCTTTGTCACCATGTGTAACTCTTTTTGGCCTTCCAAACTTTGCTTTATTTTTAACACTTCCAGTTTCATTGAATTTTTTCAAACTTTTGCTTAGAATGAGTAATCCTTCGTTGTGGATGCATTTCATCAAACAAGACACAAACCTCTTCTTGGATCTTTCTCCTATCACCATATCCGATCGCCATTAGTATGTCAATTCGTTGTCTTTCTATGTTGTGCCATGACTGATTACTTTCAGGAAGATTTTGCAATGAAATAAGCATTGTTGTCTTTATTATCTTAGCTTTTGTCTGCATTTGTTCAATGCAAAGTCACATATTGAAGTAGCGTACTGTATTGTTTAAGACAAAACCTACTCGGTTTGAAGTAAATGATGCGTTTTCCTTTGCTCAGTCTACATGCAGTTAAGTCTTATTAAATTTAAATTGTGGTTTGAAAGGGTATTTGTTTGTACGTTCTGAGAATTGAAAATTGGACGAGTGCAGAAAAAAGAAATGTTGAAATTTAACACAACAGAACTAACACTCATTATTTGTAATCATAGTATAATGAGGGCATGTTGATATATTATAGCTTTTCTAAAAATATCATTTCCTAGAGTTGTAACAGTAGGGCTACAGGCATTTTTACGTACCTTTTACTCACCCGATCTTCGAGTTAACCCAGATGAAGATTTGTAGTCATATTCCCTTACATATTGCCTTACATATTCCCTTGCAGATTCATTGGAAATAGGGGAATAAAATAGATTTCATTGAGAGACATATCTTTTATGAACTCGTCACCACGATTTGGCGTTGCAGTTCCAATTTTTTGCATGGCTGGGCCAGACAAAGAAAAAAAAATACTTCCCGTTAGGAAAAGCAAGGTATTGGAAGGTGCATACCAGTAACAAGTAATTTATTGAATCAGCATATTTTAACTAAGCATGATAGCTAAATATGATAAATCTGGATGACATTTATAAAGAAAACGTTTAAGATTTCAAATGCCATGTATATTCATTTCAGTTTTATGTATTTAGTTTATAAGAATGCGCAGTGACAATTTTTGTTGTTATTTGATAATGACGCATTACGAAGTGAACTTCAGTATAAGACAGTGTACACACGACTGCAAGCGAAGAAATCTCTCAAAGTACCTACACTAAATGTCCCGCTTTCTATAAGGTTTCTTTCACAGTGAAATGGTCTTAAAACAAATACAAACAGCGATATACTTGACCTTGTTATTCCAAGAGAAAGCTTTGTTTCTTTAAGAAAGCTGCTTCCCCTAGCCAATCTAAACTTAGTACATAATAACCGCCACTTGACACACTTCTAGAAAAGGCGACTTTTCCCATATGTTTTACAGATTTTCCTACGTTTCAATTCCTCAAAATTCCATTATCGGAATTATTTACGTTAGAATGCATGAAACGAAAGGAAAACTTCTTGCGGAGTTTTAAATCATTGAGTTAAACTCTCTTTCTGAGAATTTAAAATTATTTCACAGAGAATAAAAGGAATATAAGAAGGGCAGGTATTCAAGAAGTTATTTTACAATAGCTCTCTTAGTATTTTGTTCGCTGGTCTCGTAGTTCTGTCGATAGAGCACCTACCTGCCTTGCGAGGGATCTCGGTTCGATTACCGAGTGGGGGGTTGGGGATTTTTCTCCAACCATGATGATTCTCTATCTTCCTCAGAGTCTGAAAGTATTAATGAGAGTGCGAATGTGTGCATGATCTGAAGAACCCAAAAGTACGTGCAACCCAACGTTTACGTCAATAGGCGATAGGTTCCAAAGTAGAACGGCCGCCGATATGACCATTGCAGTTAAAGGCTGGTATACATGGACCAAAGAAATAAATGGAAGGGTAGAGACAGTCTGAAAAATTCAATGCCATAGCCGGGATTTGAACCACGAATCTTCTGGTCTCCGTCCAGCTGCTCTAACCCTTGAGCTACTATGGCCAACGTGCCGATATGACATTAAATTCTCCAACTGGGTCGTGTTTTTCCCGGTAAACCACTTAGGAGTTCTCATAAACACATGATACAACTACCTTAATGGCGACTTACTATGCTGTAAGTACTTTAAGGCCCGGGCTTTATAGCTTGGACCACTATTAATACAATCAATGAAAATTGATTGTTATCTTACACTAACCGTGTGTGGGACGTACTATGAAACGGTAGAACCAGACTGAAAATTTCAATACCATAGTCGGGATTTAAACCACGGATCCTTTCAGTCTGGCTCTACCCTTTCATAGTGCGTCCTACACACGGCTACTGTGAAACAACAATTAATTTACAAAGGAATATTCTTTTTTGTTTTGTTTTGTAATTTATGTCCTCCAACGTTAAGTCATATCAGGCGATGAATGGAATGGGTGAAATGATGCTCAAATGAGCCCAGGGTCCATGGAGCTTTGCGTTACCCGACATTCGTCTTACAGGATAAGGGAAAACCCCGGAAAAATCCTTATTCAGGTAACTCACCCTGACCGAGATTCGAACTCTGGACCTCTTGAACGTGAGGCAGACTCGTAAATATTTTGTTAATAGGAAGTAACTTGGAAATATGCATTGCGTCATATTTTAAAGCGATTTTCTGCTTGCTTCAAGTGCACATTAGTATTACTCATTCATCTTTATGTTTATTTTTGAAGTGTCATACTGCAGTGATTGCACTGCATTACCCCGTAATGAATGAACTGACTGAAATCATACTCAAACGTATGGACCCCTAAAGATATTTCCCAACCCGTTAAAACCAATAATTCTGATGTCCAGACCAGACATCTAATCCTAGATGACATCACCATAAGGGCATAGGTTTCACTTCAGGCTTGTCTGCCACTACTCCGCAACAAACACAACTGAGCTTGCTTTTCGGCTAGGCAGGAACACGCATATACTGGGTACAGCTTGTGAAGTTCAAATCTGGATAACTTCAAGCTTACGAGGTTTTCCGGTACCCGTTTTGTTTGTTCCGTATGGCAGCTTTGTGTGTGTGTGTGTGTGTGTGTGTGTGTGTGTGTGTGTGTGTGTGTGTGTGTGTGTGGTGGGTGGGTGGGTGGGTGGGTGGTTGGGTGGGTGGGTGGGTGTGTGTTTCCTAGGGTCAGAAACAATTAAACATCAGACAAAATAGGGCCAGTGAACGGAGGAAATGAACATAATACATGACAAAGCATTAAATTATATTCCATTATATTGTACTAAATTAAGATTACAGACTGTATGTACCGCAATAATTGGTATACATTTTGTGTAATTTGCGTCCTCCAACATTTAGTCATACCGAACGATGAATGAAATTGGTGAAATGATGCTCAATGCGTCTGGGGTCTATGGAGCTTAGAGATACCCGACATTCGTCTTTCAGGATAAGGGAAAACCCAGGTAACTCACCCTGACCGAGATTCGAACTCGGGACCTCTTGAACGTGAGGCAGACATGCTACGATCTACGCTACCGAGGCGGGCTAGTATACTTTCGTACGATAGACCAAGGGTTATCGGTGTATCTATTCTTCATCAGATCGTGGTACTGCTTCGCCGAACGTAACCCAATGCATAACAATGTATATTTAAAATTTGGCTATAGCAGTAATGTACTGTAATAAACGGAGTAGTGGGAAAGTTTAGAAATGGATGACTAAATTGTAAAGTCAGCTCCTTAACGAAATTATTTACCGTATTCGTATTGTATATGCGTGGGTTATAAATATTCCATTCTTGTGGCTGTTTTTGTTTATGGTTGATGTTATGAACCGTAAAATATAGTCTAGGGTGTAATATTTTGTGTTTATAGCAACAACAGAAAGATTTTCAGGGTATTTGATAGAAACTGTACAACCTGGGCTTAAAGGATTCTTATAAAATGGAATATCTCTGTATCTTATGTGTAAGTTTTGGACACTTTATACAATGAAAATTTCACACATTCTAAATTTTATGGCATCGCAAAATTTATGACGTTTGCCTTAACGAGTAAACATTTTAAGGGTTTCAACATCAGGAAGTTAGCCAGCATGCTAGTTTCATTTTAGCTTAGAAAGCCGGTTACAATGGAGTATAGAGGCTTAAAATAAAATTAGGCCAGCATGCCAGGCTATTGGGTAGTGCTGTGTATATTCACGACAGTCTCTCCTGATATCCAATAATTTTATGTTACACCTCGCTTCAAATACATGGTTTCCTCACGCTCTCTTGGTTTAGCAAAAACATTTTTGAGCCCGTACGTCTAAAACTAAGGTGATATGTCTGATATATTTGTGCGTCTTGCAGAATGACAGACTAATACTGTACGTAAGGCTGCTGTTATGTTCTATGTGGTTAGCAAAGCGAGTCCGACTTTGACACACGGCTGTAATCTCCCTAATGCAGGCCTATGCCATTCATATGTTACACGGGAAAAAGATATACTTGCCGCTTTTTACATGCCGTCTACCACTCCTTTCTAAATGCAGCATTTCTGTTTAACCACTCGCGATATTCGTACTCTAAGAGTGATAATTTTAGACGGCTGCCGTAACTAAGAAGCCTCTTTCAAGAACAGCTACGAAAGAGCAAATCTTACCATCTGAATGACACTAGAAAGGTAAAGAAGAACTTGGTAAACTTTCATCCTCTTTCAAAGTCGTGTAAACTGAAGGACAAAATAATTATTGGCACATAGAAACACACAGTATCAAAATCTGAAATGTTACATTCATATTACTTTTTTGTTCTCTGTTGTTTTATTTCACAGAAGTTTTCATTGCCACGCATAGGAATTTCCAAGTATTAAAGTTAGAAGGAAAGAAAATTGAAAGGAATTAGGCTGAATCGTTGTTGGCCTTTATGCAGTGACGTCGTAAATAACAAATCAATCTTCCAACATTCATTCGAATTGTCTCTTATCGTTTGCAGACATCAATCACAATCCGGTATCACTGATTCTTGGATTCTGTTATTCATGTTATTTTTATGGTGGTTTCATTGTAGTTAACTTAAAACCATCTGCATAAGATTTCTTATGCCTGTTTATTAAATATTTAGTTAAAACAAGCATTACAGAAAAATCTGACAGATGAAAATGACATCTCAGAAAAAATGGGGCTTTGGAACTTCAGAACGTGTAATATATAGCAGAATTCAAACCAGTAACAAATATTATATCGGGAACGAGTGGTATTTCAAATAAATAGCATGCTTTAATGACATTTAAATATTTTATTTGCTAAGCTATTAAAATAACGAAAGCTTATGAGATTTAGAAGGCAAATTAAATTTATATTTTGTATTCACAAAAATATTCGCTACAACCGTGTTGCCTTTGAAGGTCATATGCAGGAGGTTTGACGGGCATAACAATTGAGAGACTATCGCATTCACCAGCTGGGAGTGATTAGGAGCGCCAATCGCGACCCAAAACTGCACCTCACTCAACGACGCCCGCTGTGGGCAGAGGTGGGGGATGCAGCGCTCGGACGGTAGGCCTAAGCCTAGCATGGAATGTTGCTCCCCGGTGCGAGCTATTCCCATTTTCTTTTTAGAAGATTTTAAAGAATCATTGTGTGGAAAAAAGTAAGGAGGCTAAGGTTCACCCGATTCTCTTTTTTTTTTTCTATTTAACCCTTAGACATTGAAAAAAATTATGTAGCCGACAGGTAAATATGCTTAACGTATTTTCTTTCTACTTTAAGTTTACACATATAACTAAGTAAATGGAAGCATTTATACTGCTTATAATCTACTCTATCTATCGAAACTCACCCTAATCAATATTGCAAAAGGGGACCTCTTGAAGGTGAGGCAGACACGCCAGCATCTACGCTACCGAGGTGCGCTTGAATCGAATACATAACTTATCTCTAACTGTTTGATTGTCTCAGAAATGTTTCCAATTATTTTGATTAAAACATTTGTTTAGGACAGCTTCCAAGAAATAGAATGTATATCCTGATCTTTCTAGAGTTGTCTTGTTAAGTCTATAACTTCGGTGTTATTATAATAGAGAAATATGTACTCAAGTTTCAGCATTAGGCTATTTTCACATTTGAAGCCTTGCTATAGTTTGTCCAGCGATGTTCCAGCTTTTTCATCCCGTCGGAGAAATAGGTTCCGTCAAGCTCCTCAAAATACTCGTTGACGGTGACTACTACTACTTCATTTGATGAAAAGTTCTTACCATCAAGCCACATTTTCAAGTTTGAGAACAGGAAGAAGTTACTTGTGGCTAAATCTGGTGAACAACTTTTAAGCCAAACTCATGCACTTTCATCATTGCGATTGCTGATGTGAACTATGGTGCATTATCCTGGTGAAAGGACACAATTTTGCGTCTCAATCTCGGTTTCTTTTCAGTCAACTCATTTTGCAAACGATCCAGAAATGAAGCATAATAGTCTCCATTTATGGATCTGCCTTTTTCCAGGTAGTCTATGTGGATTATTCTTGTCACCTTACCAGCTGACCAAATGGTCATTGCTTTATCTGGTGCGCTTTTACCAACCTTTATGCTTTTTAACTCTGGTGTATACTGATGGATCCAACTTTTATCCACGGTCACAAATCGGTGCCAAAAGTCTTGCACATTGCCATTAAGCACTGCCAAAATCTCGGTATGTGAGCCATCGCGACACACATCTCACACCCCGCTTTTTCATTGTCAAATTTTCATGCAGGAACGCTCGCTCAGTTGAGATACTTTCAGCCTCGAAAATCTCACGAATTGTGATTCGGTAGTCTTGCATAACCAGATCGCAGTTTTTTGTTTCAATGGTGCCTTGTGTGGTGACCTCAATTGGGCGATCAGAGCGCGATTCATTTTCGGTGCTCCTGCGATCACGTTTAAATTCATTGATCCAAAACTTCGCGTGAAATTCATTCAATTCAGCTTTGACTTGTGCGGTAGTCTATCACTTCAAATGAAAATGTTTATTAGCAGCACGAAACTCCATTTTTTTCCACTTTCAATCGCAGCGATCACACTGACCGTTCAGATGACTGCCAACAATGAACTATATATTATAGTACATTTAATTTTTGTACAAGTTATGAATAATCAAGCTTACCACTCACAAAGTTGAAGACAAAAATTTACCTCCCTTCCTGGAACTTTGCAACACTTATCAAAGGACCCTCGTGTTTATCTGTATTGCCTTCATTTCGTTACAAAATTGTTTACCTTAACGTCCGTTAATTCCGATACCAAGAAACACAGAGGCTTCAGAGATCCGTGGAAGTCTACCAATTCCAGGACCAAAGAACAATCCCACAACTGAAGTTGACCCTAGAGGGCGATGAACCACATATACTACAGTCGTCTAAGTGTTCTGCATATTTTTTCTTTAGAGTAGCAACTCCTTGCCACATACCATGAAACTTAGAAGCACAATTGGAACATGAGAGGGGAACAGAATAAAAAAAACAACAGTTTGAAAGGAAATCCTGGTAAATGAGGAGCTAAACCAGATTTCACTACCAACCAAGTAAATGCATGAAAATCACAAGATCAAAATAAATGACCGATGGAATCGAACCCGCAAATTCCGAATGTGGTTCTTATATGTTACCCAGCATCTCATTTCATGAGAGTCTGCATATTTTCGAAGTATTTAACAATGCAGAAACTTTCCACACAGAGAATTAAGAATGAAAATTTGTTGTTTGCCGAGCTGAGCGAAGTAAATAACGTCAATTTATAGCTCCAGAAAAAAATCATTGGACGTAATGAAGTGAGAAGTGACATCAGCCTGCAGTTTACCACGTGTAACTCTATCGTATGTGACATGAGCTCATTTGCGTTGTATAAATGCTGTAACCGTCAAAGCAGCCTTCATTTGCTGCTGGTATCATGGATAATTCCCAATTGCATGAAAAACTGAAAATTACACACCTGTTTTTCGGGTGTGAATAATAAAGATGCACGTGGCTACGAGAACCGATACAGGTAATTTACATAACATAAATATCATGTTTGTTGTTGCAAATGATGGGAGCGGCGCTGAATTATTACATAACACTGATGTAGCTTTGTTTTGTAAATTAGAGGGTTTGCGGTATGTAATTTTCTTCAGTGGTAAATCTTCAGTCCAACACCGAATTGGGTTCATCTGTGCTTTAGTGCTACTTTTAACATCCGTTCGTCAGTTCAGACGCCCTTTCGGATCTATTCGCTTTCAGATACAATATTTTATTCCACATAATAACTACATGAGGCGTTGAAAACCAAAGTGAATAGCGTCTTTTAGATACAACATAAGCCTAAATGGAAATCATAGCTGCCTTTTGTTGCTGAAGAGCGAAACATGTATTATTTTGCTATTGTTTTATTAGCAGCTGCGTAAGAGCTAAAGAATTTATTACTAGGATGTATTAGTTTAAAGCTTTCTTACCTGGTTCTAATAAAATAAAGGAAGTAATGCCATGTACCCCAAAGTATTTATCGCAGTCTTAGGCCGAAAAAGTCAGTGTTGAAGTCCACGTGAGGAACATAATTAAGACAGTTATTAGATTATGCAGCAAACCTTCATTTAAGTTCAGGGATTTGGAAAAATGTGACACGAATACCGACTTTGAATACAATTCCAGCGTTCCCCTCAAACCAATCTTTTCTTGGAACTGCTTTGGTTGTATTTTATTTTCCCAATAAAGGCTGTAACGACTCGAACTAATATGCCACATGAACAAGATGCTTGTCACAATAATGAAATTTACAGAAGGCAAATTTTAAGAGATATAAAAGCTTTATATAGAAAAGTATATGTAGCAAAATAGTTTGTTTCCAATGACGTTTTGGCATTAACCGTTTTAAGATACTCATTGCAAATATACAAGATTGCTTCTTTTAATAAATTATACACTTATATGATTCCATCATTGCTTTTGATTCTGTAATGATATGCAGGAAGTATGGAATTGGAAAGGAGACAGGTAGATATGTATTTCTCAAATTTTTAACTGGTTGGTGTATGGCTTGTATCTACAAGGAAATATGTTAACAATGTACCACCACAAAATTGTAGCTGGATTAACGTGAGGGAGGTAGAAAAGGTGGCGTTTGAAAGACAATTTCAATGCAAATATAAAAACAAAAGAAGTGGGTTGAGAAGTTCGTGTGAGTACTAACAGTTACGTATTTTCCAGTAAATCAATACTGAACATTGATTATGCTACTTAAACGAAGTCTTCCCAACGGGGGAGGTTGTTGACGGACCTCAAAATACTTATTTTTGGTGAGCTCCCTGTATGGAATTTTGTGTTTCCTCTTCACAACATAGGTAGGATGCTTTAATGTTACTTGTAATACAAAATTATAGAAACCTTTGCCAGCAATGAAGGTATAACAAGTTATTTGGAATCCGAACAAATATATTTATGCAAGTACGCAAAAACGTATACCTGTTTCATAAGCCAAAAACTTAATCCATACCTGGGCTTGTTCACACAGGATAGAGGTACCATTATCCGTATGAGTAAAGCTGAAAGAAAACCTGTGCCTTCCCAACTGTTGTATCCTTCTTTCTGGTTTCTGAATCCCTTGCCAAGGCTTCCCAATGGTGAAATTTATATTCTCTGTCTTAATGCAGTCAAATTTTCTCCACGCGCTGTTCTTATCATAATCAACCGTGGGAATTCTTAAACAGTTTGCTGCAAGTTTCCTATGCGCAAATGATTATACCCAGAGAGCTCAACTTTATGCAACAGAGGCGAGAGTGGATTTGCATCCACTTAGTTTTCAACGTGCTTTGACCTATTCACGGGATTCAGAAACAAAACTCTAATGCTTCATTACCTGATTGAGTGAAAGACTAATGCTTCTTGCACAAAACCAAGGAGGTAGAGTAGAGTGACAAGGTGACATGACATTAGCTCATACTAAACACGGATGGAGCCGCTGATTATACCACAAAGAGATAATGGTTTATGTTTCGAATGAATGTCTGTGTGTATGTGTGTGTGAGAGAGAGACGGAGGATGGTTTAAAGTTCTTCGACAGCTAGGTCATTTAGGTAGAGTCAGACTGAAAAAATAATGCATTAGCCAGGATTCAACTCCAGATCTTCCGGTCTATCGGTTACACTTTTGACATTTTGATGACCTTTATTACGTAAACGTGTATGTCAAATTTGGCATTTGTCGCAGAAAGCATATTGTTTAAATACTGAATATACTGACGATTCAAATCACTGTTACATAAAAATGTGTTCAACTAGCATTTGTTGCAGTTCATCCTCAATAATGGAAACAATTACGCCAAATTGTAAACAATTAAGTATGGTAAAATAATACAACCAGTGTCTTAAATTTGTTATTAAACCAGTGGCTGCTGATCGTTCAATAACATTACTTGCAAACTGCATCATGTAGAAAAATTTAATGTTTAAATCAGTAACAAAAGTCGAGTGAAAGAAATTTAAATATTTGTGGGCCAAAAATGGCCTTTGGTGGGCCAGTTCCTGTTCTCACCCACACATAATGATTACCTGGTTGGGTTTCAGAAGTCTACAACAGTAAAAAGCGTAATGGTGCATGGTGAAAGTTAGATAACGGAGGAAGACACATGCGCTGCTGTCTATAGGCGATGTACTGCAATTACCACCCCTCAGGAGGAAGGAATGAAGTGAAGGAACTACAGACGTCTACAGATCGCACAGACTCGCAAACATGCATAACAGTTCCAGCCTCAATGATCGGTCTTACTGCTGGAACTACCCAGAGAATGTAATGAAGGACCTCTAGTGTCCGTGGGGAATGATACTCTTTTCTTGGAGAAAGCATTAGGTTTAGTGCCATAAACCTGAAGATGACAATGAAAGAAAGTGAATAATGGAAAGGAGGTGAAAATGTGTAGTGTTTAACGCCCGCTTTTACTATTTAAGGCACCGCAGCGGTAACACTGATACATGAAATAAAGATGGAGCACAGGTGGAATTAGATGGTGGGGAAACCGGAGATTCCGGAAGAAACCTACCCCATCGCCGTGTTGTCTACTATAAATCTCACTTTGCAGTTGTTTTGGGATCGAAACCGTACCGCTTTGGTAAGAGCCAAGCGGTCTAACCACTGAGCCACGGCGCGGCCTGGAGAGGAGGCCATGGTAGTTGAGAAACCAGCCCAAATTTGCCTATCAGCCATGAAACCCACGAAAAACTGAAGTTCATAATAATTTATGATTAGAAATCGAACCTGGCACCTCTCGAATGTGAGCCTCGCACGATATGCTAAGCTAGCTCGCTCTTTTCAAAGGAAAAGATTCAGGACACTTTAATTTTTAAAATTAAGTGTTGGAATGTTAGAAAATATTAACCAAATTTCGGCTATTGGTATGCTTAACAAAATTGACCTGGGTGGGAGTGCGGCGCTGACAGATGGGTATCTTGTGGTCCACTATCCATTTGAACACCTCTAGTCCTCTAATGAGGGAAATGTGTTATCTTTGCCGCTGATGCTGAGTGCGTGCCTTCTCATTTACTCTTGGGCGGTATCACAAGCGCACCTGTTTAGCTGGAAAATGTGTAGGCATATAGACCAATAAATAAATACACATAAAAATAACCATAATGTATATGTATGTCACATTTATGGTGCTTTCTCTATTCTTTATGCAGCATATTCTGTTTCTTGAATACCCCTTCTTTAACAACTTTCAGCTCTTCCGGCTTCTTTTAACCAGTCTTTGATGCATCAGGTGTATCAAACCTTAAATTTGGCTGGCGCAAAATAAAATTTCTATAAAGTTTCTCGTAGTTCATCATTTTACTTTCTTTATTGCGTATTTGTAGTAGTTAAAGGAAACCAAAAGTGCGACGAAGGAACTTCAGCTAAAATACGTGTTTTGAGGCCCCTCATAACGCAAAAAGTACTTTTATACAAATGACCACCTGCGCATATGTTTATGTATATCTGCGTCTATCAACAGCATAGCTAAAAAAACGAAATACTGGTTAAGTAGGAAACTTTATACAGTACAAGACCGTAATAACGTGGTTGTTGATGGACATTCTTTACCCCCGCATTATAACGATACCGCGTTATATTGAAATGTGACAATTGTCGATCCCGCGGAGGTGTAAGGAAACATTGGCGCAATAATAAATTGCATACGCAGCTGATAGAATATGTTAGAATATCTACAAATTTTTAAAACTTTCAAGGAACTGATTTAAACGTGACTGAATTATAGTAATTTGGCCATGCTAATTTTGAATCTGATATCCGGTTTTCCTATCACCCTCGGTTCTTTTGTTGTGATACTCTTTGTTATTAATATAAAGTACGCCACTTTTAAAGGCAATTACTCACCAGTAATGCTAGAGGTGTATTTCAGTCCTGAAATCGATCTCACTTTACACAATTGGTATTCTCAACACGTGACTTTACACTCAAAGACGTAATTCAGACTGAAATAATATTTTAACTTTCCCAAGTCTCAGAATTCCCGTAGATACAGATATTTTAGTCCTCACAGAAAATCTGTTGTTTCCATGTCCCGTTACAGCAATAAAGATGCCCAGGTCAACTATAGGGGTGTGACGAGGGCCAAAATGGTACTGCAGAACCGCCCTTTCAAGACATTTATGAACTTAGCTTTCAAAAGTAAATAAAAAACGAATAAAATCAATTCAAAAGTACGCTTTTATTTTTCTGGTATTTATAATACGTTATTTATTTTTCCCGCGTTATATCCGAATCCGCGGTATTTCGGACTGCAATATTTCGGGTGTCTACTGTATTTCAGAATGGATATATTATTTGCAAACATGCGATACAGAGACATTGAAGGAAAAACAAAGTCCTCCTGTCACAAACTACCCTTTGTATTGAAGACATATCGTTATTTAAACTTCTCCAATAAATACTTCGAAAGCGTTTCATTAAAATAGCTGTTACATGTTTCAGTTATTTACATATAAACTCTGTAATGTGAACGTTCTAGGAATAGTCTGCGCCTTTATTGTTGACGACTTTTGTATAATTGGTATACCGTAAGACTAAGACAAAATAATTTTACACGAAGTAACTACAACTTCTTAAAGCACACAAATTCTCTTATATAAAATTTTATTATTGCGTGAGAAATTATGTTACCATTTATTTACCTTTTATGCTCCATTTTCTTCCTTACCACTAGCAATATAGGTTTTATTTATATGTATTGCTAGATTAGATTCAAATTAAACATTCTTCTGCACAAATAACATTCTCTTTAGAACTATCTATCATTAATTTTTGGATTAATTTGAAGATTACCGCGATATTCTTTCATAAAAGTTTCAATTTTTAAATAGAGTGCTTAATGCGTTTATCAATTTATGCTGCAAAAGCTGTAATGTTTGTTCCGAAAGGAACTTTAGTGATCCATCCGAAAAAGCTAATGATTTCTAAAGAACAGTTTTTCGCTATCATTTACTGATAACAAATACACTAACTAAGTAATAGTTATATAGATAAAGAGGCTTCAGATGAAGCCCATTAATGATCATAGTTCAAGTTGGTGTTTCATTCCATGTTCCTTTCTTGCTTGCCGGTGTGCCTATCAGCTGTTAGAACATGCCGTTTAAGTATACATAAGAACGCAACTCTACAAATTTTTAAAACTTTCAAGGAACTGTCCCAAATGTGCCTGATTTATAGTAATTTGGCCCTGCTAATTTTAAATATTGTGACTTTGTGGGTTCGTGAAATGAAAAGTCCAATTACACCACTCAACAATCTTCTTTATTTCCACCGACTCACAGTTAAACACTTGCCAATTACACAGAATTACGTGCTGCAACAATTACAATTCACCAGTTCGTCCGTTACAATTTCCTTGTACTCGCGGTTACGTAAGCTCCGGTACACATTCACAGTCACGTACAGTCTTCCGTTGCACAATCTACTCGTACATTAACACGTCACTGACTAACACTGCCTTCTTACACCAAGAACTGTCCTCACTCACACACACTAACCAACTGATTGACCAACTCAACTCTGTCTGTCTGTAACCCTCTTTATATAGGAATATCGCCGGTTTCTAGTGACCAGGAGAATGTTCCAGATTCCGTAAATTCTGGAACCAGGTGGACAGAAACAGACGGCACACTGATGTTTTTCCTCCCAACCACTGCCTGTCACCACTACAAGACAAACGAGGGGGAGGTGTGGCTAACGCGTTCCTCCCCTGCCTTCCGTTCCCAGCTGGTTCACAGGGTGTTCCAGCGCTCGCGTTACACTGCTCCCTCCTCAAAGCTGTTCGCCCCGAACAGCCCCATCGTAGCGAGCGAGGCGGTCCAGGTGTACCACCAGCATCTGCCCGGAGTCTGAGCCATAAGTAGCGCTGCCGTAGTTTGTGAATCATTCGGTTCGCTCCCAGGTGTCCTCCTGAAGTACCGGCGTGCACTTCCTCCAAGACTTCCGGGACCTTGCTCAGGGGAAGTACCAACTGTCCTCTCTGCGCCTTCCCATCGGGTGACTCCCATACCCGGAACAGCACGCCCTCTCTGGTCTTCAACGAGTCCCATTGGGCCCAGTACGACTTGTAGGTGGCGCTCCTCGGTGCGATGTCCTCCCAGGTTGGCCTCGTCCCTGCCTCTACTTCCCTCAAGAGTGGCCCCAAGTCTGCGTCCGCCAGCTGCTCCCTCCTCAGGCCTGCGCTATCCCAGCCTTCAACAGGCACTGCCACAACTACTCGGACTGCTGCGGCACGCTCCTTCTCTTCCACTCTGGTGCACTGACCGCACTCTACTGAACAGGGTCTTCGGGACATGGCGTCTGCGTTGTCGTGACTCTTCCCTCTATGATGTTCCGAGGTGAAGTCGTACTCCTGCAGCCTCTGGACCCAACGTGCTGTCTGGCCTTCCAGGTTCTGCGATAGGACACCTCCAATGCAATGGTCACTAGCGTCGGTGTCCACAATGAAGGCGCCACCCGGTTGTGGGAAACCCAAAGTTGGAGCACTGCACAGGGTCTCCTTCGGGTGCTGGAAAGCGTCTTCGGCGTCCTCCGTCCACACATAAGGCCGGTTTTTCTCCGTCAGGCGGGTGAGGGGTTTTGCGATGTTGTCGGCCTTTTCCTCTAAATCGTTAAGGCGGTCGTCTACTTGACCCTTCCGCTTCCCCAGATTCGTGGCGTCATCCCTCACGCCGGCCAACCGTTCCTCAAACTTGGCGGCGAGAGCCTCGTTCGCCACCTTCATTTCGGTAGCCAGACGGTCATTCGCTGCTCTCATTTCCGTGGTTAACTCGGCCTTAATTTGTTGCGTCTTCTCGGTGATGTTGTCCCTAGCCGTCCTGATTTGTTTCAGTTCCGCGGCCAGGTTATTTCTAGTCTCCAGCTTCTCTGTTAATTCGGCCTGCATTTCTTCCATCTTCCTGGTGATGTTGTCTTTAGCCGTCTTCATTTCTTTCAGTTCCGCTAAAATCTTTTCTAATGCTGCCTCCATCGTTGTAATGTTCGGTGATGTTGTTTTCCCGCTTCCTGACACCAGTGTGACTTTGTGGGTTCGTGGAATAAAAAGTCCAATTACACCACTCAACAATGTTCTTTATTTCCACCGACTTACAGTTAAACACTTGCCAATTACACAGAATTACGTGCTGCAACAATTACAATTCACCAGTTCGTCCGTTACAATTTCCTTGTACTCGCGGTTACGTAAGCTCCGGTACACATTCACAGTTACGTACAGTCTTCCGTTGCACAATCTTCTCGTACATTAACACGTCACTGACTAACACTGCCTTCTTACACCAAGAACTGTCCTCACTCACACACACTAACCAACTGATTGACCAACTCAACTCTGTCTGTCTGTAACCCTCTTTATATAGGAATATCGCCGGTTTCTAGTGACCAGGAGAATGTTCCAGATTCCGTAATTTCTGGAACCAGGTGGACAGAAACAGACGGCACACTGATGTTTTTCCTCCCAACCACTGCCTGTCACCACTACAAGACAAACGAGGGGGAGGTGTGGCTAACGCGGTCCTCCCCTGCCTTCCGTTCCCAGCTGGTTCACAGGGTGTTCCAGCGCTCGCGTTACAATATGTTATACGTTTTTCCTATCACCCTTAGTCCTTTTGTTGTGATACTCTTTCTGATTAAGGGGTGTTATACATCCGTATTTCACCAATGTATATTAGTGAAGACAATATTAGGCCAGTGTGCCAAACTGTTGTAACATACAGTTCAGATAATGAGTTATTATTTGAAATTGTTATTTTCTGTAGTGCATAACTAAAAGAATGTTAACTTCCATTTCTAAAATTTACGTCGACGACGTTGCATATTGGGCGATAAATTAAATAGGTCATATGCAGCCAAAATGAGCCTAGAGATAATAGAGCTTACACCCGACATTCATCATTCAAGACAAGGTTACCCCGGAGAACACCTTATTCCGATAATCCACCCTGGCCGAGGCTTGAGCTCGGGACCTCTTGAACGTGCGGCAGACAGGCTGACATCTATGCTATCTATTTTGTTTTAATTTTGGAGGTTCATTAAGAAAATCATATCCTTAATTTATTAAATTGGCATCATTAAAACAAAGTAGCACGCTCAGAAATAATTTATAATTACTTGTAAACTTGCCAGATCGCAATATATTGTATATTCCCAAATGGCACATTAATAAGGTAGGTCTTGAGGAATTCCCTAATTTTACTATCTCACGGACCTGGTTGGATGCAACTGACAGAATTGGTAGAGAATTGGAAAATTTTAAGCCCTTATTTATCTATCTTACAACAAAAAGTAAACATTACATGCGAAATTAACCAGTATATTACGTTTATACTCAGGATCCTGAAGCAGTTACGAACCCATTTCTCTGCGATGTTCATTTGTGCGAAGACAGAAGACGTATCTTTTTACGCCCGCCTCGGTTGCGTAGATTGTATGTAGCATGTCTGCCTCCCGTTCAAGAGGTCTCGAGTTCGAATCTCGATCAGGGTGAGTTAACTGGATAAGGTTTTTCCCTGGGGTTTTCCTTATCCTGAAACACGAATGTCGGGTAACTCTAAGCTCCTTGGACCTCGACTCATTTGAGCATCATTTCACCCATTCCATTCATCGTCCGCTATGACTTCACGTTGGAGGACTTAAAAAAGAAAGAAAAAAAGTATTTTTCTACTGAAGAAACCAATAATAGTCGCATATCATGATGGAATTTCATCTAGTTTGGTAATCAGTTCCAGTTTTGGTACCCATATCTTGCTAAAAAGCGTACTCTTGCTATCTCTAACTGCTACAAATGCTCAGAAAAGAAGTCTAAGTGCGAGTGTAGAATATGAATCTTCAATGACATCCTACATTCCAAGTTTCTTTAGTTATATAAAAGATCACTGATAAGTATATACTTATTTTGTACTTTCTTATTACAAAAACCTTTCACCACTTTTTTAATGACAACCATGTAGCAGGCTCAGCAGGATTCTGCTTCTAGAATCAATGACAATGTACATGTGTTTCTTTGATACCAAAGTGTGTTTCCTTGATAGGAAGAGTTCGTTGCCACTGCAAAGCAGTGTAACTTTAATGTTTTAACAATCTATAAATAAACGTCTATCTTTGGTATTGTACGCGATGTTTTGGCATCAAGCCAATCACACCATACACAGAGTAAACCGTCTTGCCTAAATATGGCAAAAGTTCTTGAGTCCTATTTCGAAAAAGGGTAACTTTTGTGTCTTTGTCAGTAAATTCCACTACTGAAGTATTGAGGCCAGGACTTCCGCATCTTGATTTGACAGGCAGTAAGGCATTTACTTTCATGTTTTGAAGAAAAATGTGCTCTTGAAAGTGAGACAGATACGGTGCCCTCACACCGCAGAGGGATATGCATGTGTGTGTGTGTGTGTGTGTGTGTGTGTGTGTGTGTGTGTGTGTGTGTGTGTGTGTGTGTGTGTGTGTGTGTGTGGTGTCTTTATAGTTTCTTAAGAGTTTTCATTAATTCTAAGTGTCTGGTGTAATGTATTTTAGATGCCTCCAATAAAAGGCAAGGTTATTGGGCAAGTGTAACCTAAGGCTAAATGTTGTAGCGCTAAACAGCCAAACGTCGGGCAGCGCAGATTAGTTAATGACATAACAGTAGGTCTCATCGTTCTTGGTCCCTGGCCTTGACACTACGTCCGGTAGGTGAACCCCTTATCTCGTATCTCTCTTTCATCAGCTCATATCACTGCAGAATGGAATCACAGGACAACAGCAGGGAGGGAGGGAGGGAGGTAATATTGTAATCTGTATCAAGTTATAGTCCTTTAGAAATAATATCTTTGCATCCTGCAGTTGAAAACAACTAGAACCGTGCGCAGAATACTTTGAATTTTGAACCATTGATCATTGTGTAAATCAATTATACGCCCAATATCTTAAAAATTAGGTTGCAGGACATAAAATAGGATGGAGAAATTGTTTCTAATGTATGGACATACATGTCAAAGGAAGCTAAAAGCATGACTGCTTACACCAGAAAATTTTCCTACAAAGATTCTAAATTTCAAAAGCGAGTTTCAGTAGTTGACAGTCTCAGAAAAGAATTACCCAGAAACGAAAGAAACTAAAAATACATGGCCAGAAACCAACCTTTCGAACAGAATACCTGATGTAGAGGACTTTGGCAAATGCATCCTTAGAAGAACGGTATAAAATTCATATATCCAGGAAATAAACTGCTATAACAGTAAAACTGCTTATTTTTTAAGAGCAGCATTTACTTCATGGTATAAAATCATTCTTAAATAGCATAGTGAAAAAGTGAGGTTTAAATGAAGAAAGACGAAATTGGCACAATTCGCTCCATACCTATACCCCGCTTCCTATTTGGAAGCTATAAGTCAGTGGAAGGAGGGCATCTATTAATAAAGATATACCTTTATATATTAGCCCAAAAGGACAGAAGGATGGCAGCACTACATGTTTCATAGCTTCTTTATCCAAAGAGTGAGAGGCTATTCTTGATTCATGTCGAGGATGAGAGCGTTTTGCTTTCGATGACTTCCCCATATATAAATGAAACCAAGAGTCGGTAGATTTTCAACAATAAATGGACAACAGCATTACATTGAATGGTTAAACTCATTCCAGATCTGCACCTAACTCAATCTGGTAATGCACCTTTTCATAACATTTTTGAAGTAAAGCCTTCAACTTGAAATTTCTTGAAGCAAACCATAATATGTTGGCTTTCAAATAAAAACACATATAATGAAAAAATTACTAAAACTAAACTTAATCATTTAATGCAAGTTAAATATCTAAATATATAAAGTATTTAGTGAATATAATTCTTGAGGAAATTGCCATATTGGCACTTGCATATCATCAAAATCCCCTAGTGATGTGATCTGAGCAGATGTTAAACCCTGGGTCGATAGCCATTTAAACTGAAGGAAGTCGAACGTTTATGCTACACACTGTTTGAAGAAATAGTAGTGGAAAAGTGACAAAACATTTGCCGACAAATAACCAAAATAGATCACTACTACAGTAAAGATATAACAGATAATACCACTGAAGTTTTTAATCGAGGGTGTCCTGATAGTGGTGACAGTAATAGCTCGACTGAGGTCGCATCCAGCAAAAAATTTGAGTAAGCTTATTCAGAATATCTTCAGTGACAGTGATAGTTCGATTCAGTACCGTTCCAATGAAAAAGGCATTCTCGCTTTTTAAAAACATCAGTAAAATCCCTTCCAGTATCTGCAGTGATGTGTACATTAATACGAACACATGTGGCAGCAAATGAAGCTAAGCATTTTGTGTACAAATGTTTCAGCATGAATTGCAGCACTTTACTTACAGGAACATTATCTAAGTTTCATATGAAACTGAAGCACCAATTCGCTTCGTTGTGCAGTCACTTGACTAGGCAAATAAACCCTATTTCAAGCTTTATATTTGCTACCTTCAGGAAACAGGAATGCTGAAGCAGCTATATCTTATTTTATACATTGCTATAGCGTACCAGATAAAATGAATTTTAATTTTTTTCCAAGGGAATTGCGATCAACTATGAAGCTACGTAAACTAACACATAATACCACTTGAAACTTTGGTTACACAATAACTGCTGAATGAATGGTAATCGTCTTTTACTGGGTTATACTTCGTGCTTCTGTAAGTAAAAATTATAAATATAATAAGTTAATATTTGCTTAAAAGAATATGGAAGAACAATAAGTGAGATCCTCTTCCTAATATCAAGAGACTGTAAATTCATACTTAATGTACAATTTTCTTCTTTGGTGTTGCATTGCTTGGCACTTTATTTGCACAGAGCTTTAGCGGTGTTTTTCTTTATTTCTCTTTTATTTATTTTGTTTCATTTCATTTATTTATAGTCGCTTAACAGCAATGTCGTATCGCGACTAGTTGATAAAATATACTATATATGAAATACAGTAACAGTACATAGAATACTGAAGTTACACACAGAGACACAATATTATGTTACAATTACAATACAAAACAGTGTCAATGAAGCTATATATACATATACATATGATAATATAAAAATTGCATATTACATATAATTGTTATATATTTACATGTTAATAGTAGAAACACTAGATTTTCGTTTACATTCTTTTATTTTTGAGCAAGAGCAGTACTTGCTTCAAAAGTGATGCTTTGTTGAGTATAGTAGATAAGTTTCCAGTGATCCCATTAATCCGTCGTTGTTTAGCATATTGTTTGCACTCTGTGAAGAGCTATTTAACGGTGAGCTGCGTGTTGTAGACTTCACAGTAAGGTGGATTGGTTTTGGCGAGGATATATGAGTGGGTTAATTCAGTGTGTCATCTCAAGTGAGATGATCACTTGATCTTTCCTTTTTAGAGAGTAGACGGGTGAACAACTAGTGTCACCATTTCGCCAATTTTTCTGGTGGCGCCTGGTTCCAGGTTTGTTTCCATTGCATTCTGTGTTACCTGCTGAGGTGGTTTATGGCATCTTGGAATGGTATCTCGTATTGTGCTTCCATTTCTGTAAGCTTACTAGCTTCTTTGGCAGCTTAGTCTGCATCTTCGTTGCCTGTGATTCCAGAGTGTGAAGGAACTCACATAAAGATGATCTGCTTGTTTTTATTGAGGGCCGAGAGGTACAGATTATGGATATCCTGAAGTAACTGCAGTTCTGTTGAACGATCTCTAATGCTTTAAAGGGAGCTTACTGAATGCGTAACTATAATAATGTTATCCTCACTAGAATTATAAATGTAAATTAGAGCTTCTTTGGTGGCATAAAGTTCACAGGAGGAAATGGAATAGTGGTTTGGAAGTTTTAGTAGAAGCTTTATATCTGGGGCAATTACAGCGTATCCGCTACCGTTTTCCGCTTTAGAACCATCAGTATATATATATATATATATTGTGTGTGTGTGTGTGTGTGTGTGTGTGTGTGTGTGTGTGATTAGGATGCAGGTTTCGGAGTTCCCGAAATGCTCTTCTGAAGATGGATGCATCATCTCTATGAGATTTCTGGTAAGCTGCAAGATCCAAGAGTTGGAGTGAAAGTTTTCGCCATGGAGGTAGATTATGAAATTTTCTTGGCATTACGTCAGGAACTTAAAAATCTTGTTTAATGTAATGCCTGATTTTGCGCTGGAATGACTTTACGTTTTGTGAGTTTGTTGGAGAATGTTCGTATGTGTCGCAGAAGACGTATTAGTGAATCAATGATTCAGTTCTTGCTGCAATTGTGAGCGCATATTTTAAGCTGAGTTCAATTCTGGGATGTCTAATGGAGGTTCATTAGTTTTCATTAATAGAGCAGACACTGGGCTGGTTCTGTATGCTCCTAGACATATCCTTAGAGCTGAAGTTTCAATTACATTTAAGCATTTAAAACCCCTAGCTTCGCTGTATTGTACACCTGTGCACCATAATCCAATTTACTTCTAATAATTGCTTTGTAAGTTTGTATGAGATCAGAGCCCTAATTCTTGTAGGCTAACGTTTTCGTCACATTTAGTCTTCTTAAACATTCATTTCTCTGTTCATTTACATGATCCTTCCAAATTATTGCTGAATCAAATAATAATCCTAAAATGTTGATAGTATGGACTGATTCGATTATCTTGTTGTCTATAAAAACTGCGGATTTTGAAACCTCACGTGGTGATTTGGAAAAGCATATGCATTTGGACTAATCATAAGACAAATTAAGACCAGCAAGAGAAGTCCACGTTTGTAGATTTTCTAAAGTCTGTTGAAGAAGTAATGAAGTAGTCGAAGTATTTCTTCCTTTACAGGAAACTGTCAGGTCATCAGCAAAGAGTAAACCCTTCACAAGGGGTGTAATGCTGTTCATAATACTATTGATGGCTATGAGAAATAGTGTGACACTGACAACAGATCCATGTGAAACATCTCTTCCTATTGATTCCTTGGGACATGACTCCTTTATATCGGACTCGTATTTTCCATTCCTAAATCAAGTTTTTAATAAAGTAATATAAATTACCACTGATGCCAATGTTTTGTATGGCTCTGAGTATGAAGCAGCGTAAAAAGCTACCATACGCTTTTTATATGTCTAGACTTCAATGCCATCAGGTGTTGTTTCTGAATAAAAGCTGCTTTTTCTCCGAGTGTAGCATTACAAGGTGGTCAGTAGTGGATCGAAAGCGACAGAAACCGCTTTGAAATTCGGTGAAAAACTGCATTGTCTCTAGTTTCCAACGCAGTCGGTTAGTAATTATCTTTTCTATTGCTTTGCACATAGTGCAAGTAAGAACTATAGGCCTGAAACTGTTAGCTGAAGTACAATGTTTGTTTGGTTTGAGGATGGGTATTATAACTGCTATACGCCATTGGTCGGGGTAGGTCCTGGAATTTCATATATAGTTGAAAATTTCAAAAAGGTACAGTAGTGCATCTTGTGGTAGTGATTTTATCAGCATGTAGAGTATATTATCTGGTGTCGGGCTGGAGCATGTACTCTTTTCGATAGTTTCCAAGAGTTCAGTAAAAGTAAAGTTGTCATTGTAGTCTTTCTGATTGTTTTCGTCAGGTTCATAATAGGTTGGTTTTGAATCTTTGATGCTTTTACTTTTGATGTCGGTGAAAACATCTGTACTAATATGTTTGCTATGGTTTGGGGGTTGGAAGTGGTAATGTTTGATGTTTTATCATGAAGAGATATATCAGGTATTTTTCCATAAGATCCCCAAATTTTAGGAATATTTTGCCATATTACTCTTGGTGGAATTTGTTTATGGTTGAGATAAATGCTAACCAGGATTCTCTTTTGCTGCATTTAGTTATTTCTGGTGCTTTAGCTCTTGCTTTTTGAAATTCAATTTTGTGTTTGAGGGTGGGTCGCCTTTTGTATCTATAGAAGGCTTTATTGTTAGTGATTATCGCTGTTTTGCAATTTTCATTCCACCAGCTTACAGTTTTCCTATGGGATGGATATATCTTAGGTATACTGGCTTCGCGAGATTGCAGGATGATTTCTGAAAATGATTTAATTAACGCACTAATGTCTGATTTATAGAATTCCTCAGGTGGAGTTAAATAGGATAGATCATTAGATATGTGTGTTCTAAACATTTGCCAATTTGCATATTTTAGATTCCACTTTGGTTCAGGGTTAGTACAGTGAGGAATGTTTGTTGCATCGGTTAATAAAATAGGGAAAATGATCACTGCCACACAGTTCTTTAAAAGCTTTCCATTCAAATTTGTCCTGTATGTCGGGGGTGGTTATTGTCAAGTCGATGGCACTGGAGGAGCCATTAGCTAAGCTGAAGTGTATGGGTGAGGTATCATTGAGGCTTTCGTCGTGCAGAAGTTGTTCCACTATTTCCCCTCTTGAGTTGGTGTTCTTACAGCCCCATAGAATACTATGGCCATTGAAATCGCCCAGTATGATAAATGGTTTCGGAAGTTCATATATTAGCTGTTGAAGCTTGTTTAAATGAACTGAAGTTTTGTTTGGAAGATATATAAGTTTCAAATCGAGTTAGGTGATGGTAGATATATTCTAGTGGCAACAGTTTCAATCTCCGTTGTGAGTGGAATTTCTTGGTGCTTAATGTTGTTTTTAATATAAGTGGCCACGCCTCCACTAGCATGTTGGTAGTTCTCTGGTTTTTTGTAAAAAGAAGTGTAACCTCGCAGAGATGCGACTTACGCTTCTTTAAAGTTTGTTTCCTGTATGCACAGGATGTCTGGGTTATATTGGCGTAAAATTAGTTTAACATATTCAAACTGTGTTCTGAAACTATTTATATTCCACTGCAGAATGGAATTACCCAGTTTATTTGTTTCTGTTTATGTTACGGGTGCAGAGGATTGTTTACTGTACATTCAGTAGTAGTATTTTTCTTACTTGCCATAGCAGTAACGAGTTTCGCTTCTAACCTAGAACTTCTATTTTTAATGCTGCGGTCTTCATAAAAAGGATATAGATTCCTCATGGTGACAACTAGACCCTCAAGGTCATTTGTGTAGTCGTGAACAATGGGTAATACATCAGACTCTTCTACCGTGCTTTCAAATAGGCTTACTAGTTGTGTGAAACTGAGAGCAAAATCCCTAGGATGTTCTTCCATCAGTTGTTTCGCAGGTGACATTAGTTTACTAATAGAGGTATTTCCGTCACTGGAATTGGGTTTCTTGGATGAGTGTTTACGACTGAAGGACGGTTGTTCAATTGTGTTACAGTCATCTTCATATTGTGGTTCTGGTTGTTCAGACGAGAAATTGGAGAGATAATCTCTTTCGTCGTTGTGTTGATTATTTGTACTGCTACTTGTGACTGGAGGGGTCGTTTAGCCCTAACTCGAGGTTGTATTGCTACTGCAGTAGGTGTATTGGAAGTATTCGTAGGAACCCTTATATTTTCCTCACTGTTTCCCTGAAGACGTGTCCTTTGGTGTTAGTAGTGTGTTTACATAGCTCAGGGAAATTCCCTACAGAAGCATCTGGAAGGTTGCTTAGGTTAGCTGTGCTTGTTGGTGTTTTGCACTCTTTAGCTAAGTGGCCTTCCTTTTTACATATGAAGCACTTTGGGAAGTCAGATGATATATAAACCCAGCAATTCGTGCCTTCATATAGGACCTGCATATTTTCTGGGAGTTTATCTAGATCATTTGGTGACACAAATATTTCTCGTCTGAAGCTTAGCACATGTGAAAACCCTGGCTCAGAAATCCCAGCACGTACGTGTGTTATGGATGACATGACTTTAACACGCATCTGTGACAGTGCATCTACAAGTATTTGGTTAGGTATAACTGGATAAACATTGGAAAGAATTACGCGCTTATTTTCCGTGATAAGTGGTCGCAAATCAAGTATTAAATCCTTAATTTTGATCTTTCTGTGCATGCTAATTAGCTTCTCCGCTGTCTTTATGCTATTTAGGAATATCCAGATTCTGTTATTGTAAATGCGTGATGCAAATTGTAGGTTATCTGATAAAGGAAGTTTGCCAAGAACAAGGATGTAGTCTTTGAGGTTTAACTCTTCGTGCGCATCTATTACAATGACCTGTTCTTTACCTGGAGCGGATTGAGAAACAGTAACATAACTTGGTTGTAGAATATTATTAACGTTAGTCGTTGGGTTACCTGGTTTAGGAGCACTCATGTAGTCAGCAGCCTCCATATTGTTATTATCGATGTGCAGTGGAGCGGAGTAAATAAGTCTTTACCAGGGCTCCAGTGGCTACTTTTTGCTTGATAATAATCACTTCAATGTAGAACAACATATATTTTTTGTTTGGTGTTATTATAAAACTTGTGATTTTTTTAGAATCAGGAGAAACAAACAATACTTACGGAGCTATAACACGCAGTCAACAAAGCTTGTCATGGCCTACGTCGTGAACCCCTTTTATATTTTGTTCTTTATGGTGTCTTAATTAAGTCATTGTTTAAGCGTCTTAAGAATTCATTTTAAATGCCTCCAAAGAAAGGCAAGGCTATTGGCAAGTGCAACCTAAGCTACAGGTATAAATGATCAAACCACAAACAGCACCGGGCACTTTAACTAGTACTTTAGTGATAGTTTGGTTTGAAACAAGGATAAATCATATTCTGATAGTAAAAGTGTGACCTTTAAGAGCTTTTAATGGACTTAATATCGCAATAGGTTATAGCGAGAATATATGAGAATAGTCATGTATTGTTAGAGTGCTTCAAATAAAAATAAACTAAAATTTAGAAACATTCTTAACTTGATGGATGCTTTTTATTTTTCTCAGAAAAGTAACCTATTAAATAATCTGCACCTGGAACACGTTTTTGGGCTCATTCATTTGTAGCATACATGGCTATATTTGTCACAAAGCTACTGTGAGCCAAGTAATTATAGGTTCAGTACTACATTTTGCCTCCGTATTCAGTGGCGGCAGATAAAGGAGGGCTGGGCGGCTACTGCAGACCCCCAAATTTTAATTTTATTGTTGTTGCCTTAATTGCCTAAATTGAATAGATTACATCCATATATATTGTAAGTCATTACAACAAGATTATAAACTGTGCGGCAAGTTCGTATGTGAAGACGCTTCCCCGTCTTGGACTGCCAGTACAGCTCACTAACGTACATATTGCTTCAATTTCCCCCTCCGCTAGCCCCCGCTGCACATTTCGACTTACCACGCGCACCCTAGCTTAGTGAACTCACTGGACTGTAATGTTTGCAGTCCCAAGAGCGGTGTAAGTGCCATTTCGTGCGGATTTTCGTGAAATCAGACGGTTTTTGAACATTTCCACGATTATTCTGATATACTTTTGTTCCTGACAGTAAAGTATAATCAGATGTAACTCTATATACTGCTATCAATTAAGTGATTGTAACAATGAGTAATTAAGTCGAGTATTTAAAGTCACTTTGTTTTGCCGCTTTAACACTGCAAGAGAAATGTGACATTAAAGTGCGAGGAAGACCGACTCCTGTGTTAAACATTATTTAAAGTGCAGCAAGCTGACAAAAACAACTTAGCAGGTGTTTCAGTCCTGAAATTTACACCAAATATGAGTGAACTTGTGGCTGAAAGGTCCAGAATTCTCTGTTCTATTTTGCTTGACTTTTTATTTGGAATTAAAGACTACGCAGCCAACATTGCATGGTTCAAAAGGGAGTTTCGGACTTGAAGAGACTATATGGAAAATTTTATAAACAGGAAATGTCCAAAAACCATATTAATAACATGCTTAGTAAATGGATTTGTAAATGTACAGTCATGTTTATCTGCCATGGCCGACGAAACTACAGATATTATTGACAAGTTTCAGTTTGTAATAGTCTTAAGGTATAGTAATGCCTTAGGTAGTCCTGTTGAGCGATTCTGGGGATTTTATATTCCGAATGGGCCAAATTCTGATGCAATTGCGGAAGTTGTAATTTCTGAGCTTGGCAGTATATTAAAAGAAAATAAGAAGCTTATAGGCCAAAGTTTTGATGATGCAGTGGTAATGAGAGGGGCTATCAATGGAGTGCAAGCTAAAGATGTGTACCCCAGTGCTTACGTGGTACATTGCTTATTTCTTCAACTAAATGTGGCAAAATACAAAAGCTAGGAATTTTTGTTCAAATCTTTGTGCTACACCCACCTTCTTTTCCCACTCTCCACACAGATCATCAGAGTTAGATTCATGTGTTAAAAAGAGAATACGCAATGGTGGATCAACGAGGTGGAACTACAAATCCAGGTCTGTAAAGTTATTGACGAAACGAAGGAGGCATTTAAAGAATGTTTTGAAATTTTGTCAAAATCAGAGATCTCCAGCAGTGCGATAATAAATGAGGCAAGTGCTTTATTGCGGTATCTTGAAAATAATGAGTTTTGTTTCTAGCATAATTTTTTTTCATTTAGTTATGCCTCATGTAGAAATACTGTTCAATCAACTACAGAATCGTCACATAGATGCTGCCAAAGTTCCAGTGTACATATCTACTTTCACTGCTGAAATTATAAAAGTAAGAAAAACGGTGGAGTCCTGTGATGTGGCAGCAGAGAACCTACACAAAAGGAAAATGAAAACATTGTTACGTATTTTAATACACAGTTTAGCCTGAACAGCAACAACACAGTCAACACATACAAAATTATCAAAACAAAAGATCCATGCTTGTACTCCACATTTCATACACACCATATTATTTTTGGCACACATTCTAAACATTTGTCTAAATTTAATTTGAGCTCAAACTAAATAATTGAATTTATAAGTGTTGTTCGGGCACAAATCAAACTGTGCAATTTAAAATGCGAAATAAATATGCTACTATGGCCTAACTTAATTAGCCAGTTTATTACTATTTTTGGGGGGGGGAGGGATTTGGTACTGTGACCACTCTTGGTCTATTGTACCTTATGTCCTCAAGTGGGGCATCCCCCGTGAGGAAGGATGAGACGAGAGGAGACAGAGGGTAGGCATCCCAAGGAGCCTCTACAGTGCAGAGGACAGGGTGCCTAAATTTTACTTATATGGAAACCTCCACCAGTAGGATAGCACAACGGACATTCTTCCGCCCTGTATTTAGAAGACTATCCGAGTAGTCGGTTCGGAGAATGGCAACCGATCTAACGGAGGAGGAAGTCTTACACTCAGAGCATATCGACAGGGTCGAGAACCACTCTGCACCAGCAAATGTGTCCAGGATGTCATCAATCCGGGGTAAGGGGAAGCAATCCTTCCTGGTGAACAGCGTTCAGCTTCCTGTAGTCCACGAAGAAGCGTAGCTGGCCGTCCTTCACCAAGACTACAGGGGAACACCAAGGGCTGTCAGACTTCAATCGCTCCCCTGGATCTCATGTCCTCCAGCATATGCCGTAGCGCCGCTTGTTTTGCTAGCGAAACGTGGCTTGGTGGTTGCCGAATAGGCCGGGGTTCTCCGGTGTCGATGCGGTGAAGCACTCGGTCCGTGCGGCCGTAGTCAATGTCGCCCTGTCTGAAGACGCGCTGCTATCGTCCGGAAATTGTCGAACCTTTACTGGCTACTCTGCAGTCAGATAGTTGGCGCCCTCTCCACTAATTCTTCCAGCTGCGGCTCCACGTGTTGCGTCGGCACTGGCTACTGGTTCTGGTTGATTGGCATTACGCTGACAACAAGCTCGCACGTCCCCAAATCCGTCCCAGCCTGGACGTCGTGATCGGTGTCTGTTGGATTAAGCAGCATCACCAGTACATCCTCTCGGCAGGGTAACAATGACCTGGCCACAAAAATCCGGTAAAAGGTATCTTCCGGTCGATCATCATGTTCTTCGTCCGCTGGCCTTCCTATCGCGCCGTCACCACAACCTCGCTTCTCACGGGGACAACCACGTCATCCCTTAGGACGAACCTGCAGATTTCAGGGCACTTTTCGAATTGCAGGAATATCACCTGTAGTAAAGCAATGCGCCGGTTATAACACAACTTCAATGTACTATACAATTTTATGCAAAAATATACTCAAAATACACAATAATATACAATAATAAAATCTGTAGAGAATAAGACTAAATAACTACAAAATAGTCTTCAAACTACTTAATTACAATATTTTATTAATTCTAAGTATATCTCCAACTACAATTAGAATTACAGGAATTCAATTTCATGTTTCGTCTGGTTATTGCCTATGTCTTTCTTACCTTTATACATAAGTTTCATTTTATTGGAAACTGGTATTTGTATTTTTTCGTTATTTAATAACTTATACAGATCAGGTAATATTAGTTTATATTTGTTATTTAATGTAAGCTGTACTTAATCTCCAAGTCTTGTCTTTATAATATTTCCATTTGTAATAATGTATGGTACATTTAATTCTAGGTCCTGTAACTTTATGTACTCTGTTGATGCGTTTAGTTGTTCCTTTAAAGCTTGAGCGCTTTGTGCATATAGAAATTCTTTCATAGTTTCATGGTAGCTTTTTTGTTCTGTCATTTAGTAGATAAAATATTTTTAAATGCAAAACTTGGTCCTCTATACAGTACAGGTAACAATTATTAAGTAACAATAGTATTTCGTTACTACCATTACTAACACAAATTAAAAACAAGACTACTGATTTTATAAGAAAAACAGAATTAAAAGTTAGTCAAAACTGTTGAAAATATTCAACTAACATAAAATATTAAGTTTTGACACTTAAAATATTAATATATGATGCATATTTCTTTACCGCAAGTTCAAAATCCTATTCGATTGTATAAGGAAATAGACAAATAACTATTAAATATTTAATTAGCATAAAGTACTAAGTTTTGACACTTAAAATATTGATACATAATATATATTTCATCGCCACCTTAGTTATAAGGCTTTTTGTGTTAATTGATCTATGAAACTATCGACGTTTTCCTTGGGATGACACATGCTCAAGAAAAGGGTAATGTAATTTTTCTTCAAATTCCGTATTTTTATAAATAAATAACCGATTCTAGTTTATAAAGGTAAAAAACAAATTTAAGATTTTTAAAAAGAAACTTCGGCCGAAGTTTCACCCTACCTATCTTGCCAATGACAGTGCCAGTCATTCATTTTGCCGAGGAATTGATACTTTACTATACAGCCTCAGATTTTATTCCTATCTGTATACGAAATATCATACGCAACGGAGAAATTTTATATTTTAAGGGGCCCCTATTCGCTTTCATACCTATCGTTTCCTACGTATCCTACGCAACCTATTACCGCGGGTGCTCCTGAATTGGAGTCATTGTATTTAAACTACATGATCTGGCCAGAAATCATACAGATAAACACCACAAAGAAATTCCTGTCTTAGCCAACTCAGCCATTAGTCAAGGACAACGACTTGCGTTTCAAATCGGGGGTTTAAGTTGTCTAAATAACAGGTGTTTTTAAACACCCTTTTTATTTTACATTTTTAAAGCCAAATGATCAACGAATGACAATGATAAACTTAAACACTTACATTTTCAAGTAATTATTGAGTATAATTCGATATTAGCGATCGCAATTCTTTTTACGCAGTGAAGAAACTAGATAGCGCCACGAAATAGTTCCAAGTTGTACTATCAGATTTCGCTATTTAATGAGAAACAAAATGGTGTGAGCGAGTTTTCCTGGTTCCGCATCATATCCCGGATGTCCTTGAATAAGTTGCAGCGGTCTGCGTACACAATCAGTATAAGTTAGTCATCCGTTGAGGATAGAGCTCTACCGCTCATTATAATGAATTAGGCTAACAATTACGCGATAATTATAAATTATTTGCAAAACTTTTTATTTTTTCAATTAAACCTTCATATGTGTTACTACATTCTATTCCAAATATAGAAAAGTTGTTTTTATCCGCTTTAAGCAAATGATTTGTAAATTCATTATATTCGAAATATGTGTTAATTTTAAAGAAATACATCATTCCATTTATGTACCTAAAAGCTGATTCCATTGCGGTAGGTACTCCAGATAATCATTTGTTTACTAATCCGTGATATTTTGCTTTAAAGGTGCATTCATCAATTTCTATTCAATAATCATCATTGAAGAACATATAAGTTTGACCCGTATACGAATTATACATAGAAATAATTTTAACATTTATGGATATATCAAAATCAGAGAATGATTTTGGATAATCAGATACTAAATTTAAACTTGGATATTCTACCATGTATATTTGTTTTTCTATGATTAAAACTACTTCCCCATTTGGTCTCTGATATAGAGCGTTTATTCTTTTGAAATCTTGAGGTAAGAAATGTAACCAATCGCATATTAACTGTGGCTTATTGTTATAAGTTTCTTCCTGTAAATCATAGATCCAAAACCACTTATTGTAAAATATATACATTAATTGATTGGTTATTAGAAAAGTGTGAACATCCTTAAAATCACATAAATTTGGTGTTATTTCATCTACCGTAGCAGTTACTGTAGGTTGTGTTTCTGGAACTATTGGAGATGGAAGTCCATAAAGGGTTTGTATTCCCAAAATGTCATCACGGTGTAAATCTATTACATCGCTTGTGTAATATGGATACATAACGGCTCCTTTTTCATTAGTATGTGATAATCCTAGAGAATGTCCGATTTCATGTATTAAAACTGAAAACAAGTTAGTTTTTTCGCCTGGACTTAATTTATCCATTTTTAAATACCAGTCTTCGTCGGCATCTATGTGAATTTCTACCGAAGAATTATCATGTTCTGGGTGAAATGCATGTGCTGCAGTTCCGCCAATACCATCAAATTTACTAGTACTATATCCATATTTCTTCTGATATTTATGATTCAAACGTTTATTTGAAATTAGAGTATCTGGTTTTAAAATGTTATGTTCAAAAGTTAATCCACTATAGCGTTCCCACACTTTAAATGCAGAATCCGCTATATTAGTTATCGTTGCATTTGCACCTGCATAATGCCATCTTAAATCTTTTGTTTTCCATTTATTCGACGACGTAATAAATCCGGAAGGATTATCCATATTTCCACATCTTTTGGAGTTAATTAAAGTTAATACTTCGGAATTAAGTGAACCATCTGTTGTTAAATTATAATATTCTTGAAATAATAAAACAGCATCTGTAAGACTTTTTTGATCGATTCTTTTAAGTTCTTGTTTTTTCCACACTAAGGTATCCGAAATTGTGAAGATGTGAAATAACATTTAAAGTTTGATTAGCATTTGTTAGCATTAAACATGATAGAATAGTAATTACACTAATTCTCATGTATTAGATTTAAATTTCTTCTGTAACCTTTTTTAAACTTAGATCGGTAGTTATGGTTTTTTCACCAACCATAATAACGGAAATAATTGTATTATCTGGAACATTAGCTCCAAATTCTAAACTATTTATTAACTGATATTTATCTAAATATGTAATATTTTTTTCTAATTGTCATATCCATTACTGCCATAAATTTCTTAATAAAAAAGTCGTCAACATCCCATCTTACACATTTATTTCCGGCCCATCTCTCAGCCAAGGAAGCACAAGCGTCATATGCCACTTGGTAACAATGATTCATAATTTTCAATTTTTGTCTTTCTATTGCAAATTCTTCATTTCTTGAAGTTTTGAAAGACCAATTTCCTAGTTGGCAATGGCCATATTCGCTAGAGTCTTCCTTTTGATTATCCGGTCTATTTGTTTGGAATCGTGTAATACAGATTTCGGGATTATCGAATTGTAAATGATTGAATGATGTAATAACATTAATATTTATACTTTTTCATGTAAAGTTATGTTCTTCTGCAACTCTCCATACGAAAAAATTAAATTTCAGTTTTGGATTTTTAATAGTTTTTAATTTTGCATTATAGCGTATTCTGGTTGATATCCTATGATTGGGACTTTTATTTTAAATTCTTTCATGATAATTTTAGCCTCATGTGGAGCAGCTTTATCAACTGTTCCATCAGTTTTCAATGTATTCCATCTTTAGAAACATTTATCATCGTTTGCTGCACTTTCGAATGAAACAGTTAAACCTAAATTGCACAAAGGTTGTTTATTATATCTAAAGAAGCTGAATACGTATTCTAGTGGGTACGATACTTCATAAATACGTCCTGCTACATAATTAAGTTTATCTTCTGTTATAAAACCAGCCCCTTTATATAAGTGTAGTTCTGTTTTTAACAAATAGATCAATAATTACATCGCTTATTAAACCAGGATGATCTACCATTTCTATAACTTGGCCAAAGCTTTTAAGATATGCTTTATTAAATATTCGTGGAAAGAAATTGTTTACAAGTTTTATATTATCTCCAACATCAAATTCTCCATTTGAAGCCTTTCCGCAAGGTTCAAACTGCATGTAAACTATTCCTCTACATGGATAATAAGTTCCATCAGCAATGTTTAGATCGATATCTAAATTACTAAGTGTTTTATTTTCGCTTAAATTATGTCTGGTGGAGTCATTTAATTCAAATGATCTCATTTGATATTGTTCGATACTTTTGATATCCATTTAATAATAAAAAAAAATATTGAATTTGTAGAATGACTTCAATTTTAGAACCCTCAAAGTCAATTAGATTTCCATTTTCATCAGTACTAGTAACTTTAATATCTCTAACTGAATCAAGATGATGAATTGGTAATTCGTAAGGATTTGTAGGTTCATAAATAATATGATCTTTAAACGGTACATTAGGCTTAAATTTTGCAATAACGTCATTGTGTTTATATTGGTGATTATTATATTTGGTAAAGAATCCTGCATTTCTAACTAAATTACATTCAATGTTAATGGTATTAAAAGGTATAAAACTAGCTGAATCATTCCTAGTTTTTGTTTCCCCAGGTTTGATAATAGAATTCTTAGAGAAGCCTAACAATTTTCCAAAATTTGTGAAATCTAGATCTTGGTTTCCGTTATTAGTAATTGTAATTCGATCAGTAATTTTATTTAGCGTAATTTCCAATGTTTGTATTTGACATAGTCTTTCAAGAAAGTCTTTGAATGTATATGGTCCTTTTTCGAATATAATATTCTGAGAACCATATTTTCATACGCAATCCTTAACATTTGGTGTTAGAAAAGTAGCATAAAAACTTACAACAGAAATGTGTTCATCATCTATTGCCATAGGCTTAGAAAGTCGCAAATGTAATTCGGAAGTAGTTCCTTCTAATGCAATGTACATTTATTTAGAGAATAATTTTGTTTTATAAATGGAATCTACCGATTGGGACACAACATATATTCCAGAAGATGAAAGTGAAGAATTTAGAGTAACTGGTAAACTATTACCCGCAACTATTAGGGAACTAATAGTAGGACCTTCAGGATGTGGAGAAACAGTTCTAACGAATGATAATTTTATTCTTAAAAAAGGTTGGATAAACGCCATTCATTACTATATTTTATGAAAAACTTTACATCAAAAGAAATACAAACAACTACACAAAATATTTAAAGATATTGAAAATGAAACGGGAAACTGTTTTGCAACTTTTATAGATAAAGAAGAGGATATAGTGCCACTAGACCAAATGAAAGAGTGAGTGTGTGGTGTTAATTCTTTAGTTGTTATAGATGATTGGATTTTAGAAAACCAAGATATACTAAGAGAAATATATTTTAGAGGTAGACATAAAGGAATTAGCGTGCTTTGCTTAGGCGAGACTTTTAATAAAATTCCTAAACAACTAATACGGGATAATTCAAATTTTGTATGTTTATATAAACAAGACAATAATAATCTTAAATATGCTTACGATGAGTTTGTTGGAGCAGATATGAATTTTGATAAATTTAAAGAACTGTGTAATATGTGCTGGAAAAATAACTTTGGTTTTATTACAATGGATATGACAAGAACACCCAATGATGGTAAATACCGCAAAAAAATTAAAGATTTTATAAACGTAGCGTAAAACGTTACGTAAAAAGTAAAATGTAATGTGAAACGTAACGTCAAAACTTTAAAAATATATATTTTTGCGTTATAAATGAATAAATTACCAAAACATCCAGAAGAACATCTAAAATTAAGACAGCAATTAATAGAAGAATTTAAAGAATGGAAAAGACAACCTATAATGCTATATGAATTAAATAAAGGAAAAGAACAAACTATTATAAATGCAATTAAAGAAAATAAGAATGAATTACACGCTTTAGTTGAACAAATAAAACATTTTTAATGAGTTAATTCCACCTTCTAAGCAAAATCAAAATGATAATGAAGTTTTTATGCCACAATCAGAGACGCAGTCTCTTTCCTTGCGGCCACAAGCTACTACAGACTATAGTACTATTTACATAGGTAAAATATTGGGAAAGTATTTAAATGAAAAAGACAGCACTCCAGTATTTGAAATTAGAACTGATGGAACCAAGTTGTTTGTTGGAAACTCAGAAATAATTCCTAATGGTGAAAATACTATTATTGAAGGAAAAACATACGAAGGAACTGATGGTTTGCTCACTTTGCTCACCAAGAAAAAATATATTCCAGAAGGTATAGTTAAAGATGACGATTATTTGAACTATGAAGAAATCCCTATAAAATCTAATGCTATTTATCAAAATAATAACCCAAATACTGGAAGACCAAAATCTAGTCACGGTAAAAAGTATGATACGTATATTAAACCAATGTGGGAAAGATTAACTGGAAGACCTACGTCTAATTCATATCTTTTATCCCCTGGAGTTGGTAAAGGAGTTATAGAAACGTACACAGGAAAACAGAAAGAATATGTATTATTGGATAATATCGGTCAACTTTTAAAAAGAATTAATCTTCTTGATGGTGCATGGAAAGCAGGCAATCATAGTCCAGAAATTAAGAATGAAATAGCAAGTATTTATGATATGTATTTCAAACAGCTTAATACGATTGAGACAAATACGGAAACTAATCATAATTCTGCATATATATTAGGGTCTTTAATTAAATGTACACCAAAAAGTGTTTTAAGTGGTAAGTATGGTTCAGGCTTTTTAACACAATTTTTAATTCAGGAATAATGCCAGAAATGCATATGTATAACTTCACAAGAGGAAAAAGTATAATTACTGTGGACCTGGGACTAAACTAGATGAACGATTAGCAAGAGGTGATGAACCTATTAATAATTTAGATTCTGCATGTTTAAATCACGACATTACCTATAGAGATCATAAAGATTTAGAATCAAGACATGTAGCAGATAAAGAATTGCAATTAGCAGCCAAAGAAATTCAAAACGATCCTAATACACCATTAGGTGATAAATTTGATGCTGCATTAGTAAGAGGGACATTGTGGACAAAACGTAAATTAGGTTTTGGGATTATTGAGCGAAAAATAGGAATACCTGTTTGTCTATAAAAATCATATATTTTTTTATAATAAATGTTACTACCGGCATTACTTATCATAGAGAAATTTCTTTGAAGTTTCAAAAAAGGAAGCAGTATTCATTATGGCGGTTCCCTTCTTCCAATATCTGAAATTATACAGCCATTGCTTAAAATACGAGAACTCATAGAAACTAAAAAACCTACACCTGCTAAAGTCGGAAATCGCGTTACATTGAGCGAATATAAGAATGCAATTAATACCCTTAAAAAGCAAAACTTTGAGGTTCAATTGAAATAAAATATGGAGGTTTTGTATTTACGATACCTATGATTATTGCATTAACAATGCATTGTTAAAAACAACTGGACAAGAAATCGAGTTATATACAGACCAGGATATGTATGATCTAATGACTGAAGGTATTAGAGGTGGTATTAATAGGGTTAGTAATCCACATGCTATTGCTAACAATTGCTACTTTTACGATGCAAAACATGAAAAAGTTGTTAGACTATCAAAAGAGAAAGCCGAAGAAAAAGGCATATACAGTTCCAAAAAACATGTTAGTTTTATACTATATCTCGATGCGAACTATTTATATGGCTGGGCCACGTCTAGAAAATTACCTATTAAAGATCATAAATGGATGACTCAAGAAGATATAGAATATATTAAAAATAATATAATGAATATTGATGATGAAAGTGGCATAGGATATTCACTAGTGGTTGATCTTAAAATACCAGAGAATCTACAGGTTACATTTAATGATTATGTGCCTGCGCCGGAACATTATGCCCCAAAATTTGATGATGTATCAAAGCTTCAAAAATGTATGATTACTAATGGTTTAGGACAGAAACCATCAGATAAAAATAAAAAGCTCATGTGTACTCTCAATAATAAAACACAGTATATAGTTGACTACAGACTGCTTAAAGAGTATATTAATCAAGGCATTGAATTAACCAATATACATAGAGGTATAAAGTATACACAAAAAGCGTGGATGAAGCCATATATTGCTAAGAATACAAAACTTAGGCAGGAAGCTAAAAATGACTCTGGAAAGGAATTTTTCAAATTGATGAATAATAGCGTCTATGGTAAGCAAATGGAAAATGTTAGACATCGAACTAATGTTCAGATTGTAAAAACGCCTGATAATTACCTTAAATGTGTAAACTCAGAAATGTTTCAGCATAGAAATATTATTAATGAAGAACTAGTGTTAGTTCATGGGAGAAACATGGCAATTAAATTAAATAAACCAATATTTGGTGGATTCTGTGTACTGGAGTTATCAAAATTACTTATGTATAAGTTTTGCTACAGATATCTGAAAAATAAATATAAAAATAAAGTACAGTTGCTACAAACAGATACAGACTCATTTATAATATATGTTGAGACTGGAGATTTTTACGAAGATATGAAGCAAAATATAGATTGTTTCGATAACAGTGACTATCCAAACGATTTTCCAATAGATATACCTAGAACTAATGAAAAAATACCTGGCTTATTTAAGGATGAGTTTAATGGTATACCAATTAGAAAATTTATTGGATTGAGATTGAAAATGTATGCGTTTAGAACAGATGTTAAGGAAAAGGAAGTATGTAAAGGAATAAAGAAAGCAAACGTTGAGCACATTAAATTTGATAACTACAAAGAGTGTTTATTTAGTACCACACAAACCACAGAAGAGATACATAGAATACAATCTAGTAATCTGCAAATGTATACAATAAAAGAGAAAAAGATAGGATGATCTCCATACGACGATAAGAAGGTAGTTTTGAATAAATTTACACGACTTAGTTATGGTCATTATAGTTTAAATCAAAATAAGTAGTTTGAAGACTATTTTGTAGTTATTTAGTCTTATTTTCCACAGATTTTATTATTGTGTATTATTGTGTATTTTGAGTATATTTTTGCATAAAATTGTATAGTATATTGAAGTTGTGTTATAACCGGCGCATTGCTATACTATTATGACCTCTTCTCCATCCAGTCGCAGAACCTTCCTGCCGACGTCGACCGTCGCCTAGTGGCTCCAGACACCTCCGCGACGAACACTCAAAGACGTACGGCACTCCGTCCGAAGGTCAAGTGCAGCACGGACTCCATCTCCACAGGCAAGGTGTCGCCCGATGCCGTGACCAGCTGGTACGGTCGGCTCGATTTTATCGTCGGCAAAATCCTGGCTACGCCAGTTTTGATGTTTGTCATGGCTGCCGGTATCCATAAGCACGCAGCACGGCTTCCCTCTCACCCAGCCGTCCGCGTTGAGGCCGTCATGCATACGTCGGCTGACGGCGCGCAATGTCATCCGAGGGGATGGTGGTGACGACGCCGACGTACCTCCCGCCCCGTAAGGCCTTGCCCGTTTTCCGGCTGTCCTCCCTGGTGTGGGTAGTCTCTCTCCAGTCCTCCCGGCTGGTCAAACCACTAACACACGGCATTAGGTCTTTGCGGGCTTCCCTCGACTTGTCTACGATCTCCATTGTAGCAGATACTCCTTGTTCTCGAAGTCGGTGTAGCCGTCAACTTGGCCGCCTCCATTCTCAATGCGGCCGTTAGCGGATAAAATTTAGGTAGGGGTAAAAGAATGGTTGAAAATTCAGCTGCAATGGATTTTTGTGCAACACTGGGGGTAAAATTTTGGAAAAAAGATTAAAGCTTGAGAATCCTGGCCATTATTGTTTGGGAATAATTTTTAAGTTCGGATGTCAATTTTAGGTTTACCGGCTATACCCGTAAGCCATGCGGGGAAACCCGTACCTTGGAAACGTAGAGTCAGACTGAAAAATTCAATGCCATAGCCGGGATTTGAACCACGGATCTTCTGGTTTCCGTCCAGCCGCACTACCATTGTGCTACTATGGCCAAAGTGCCGATATGACATTAAATTCTCCAACTGACTCGTATTTCCCGGTAAACCACTCAGCAGTTCTCATAAACACATGAGACAACTACTTTAATGGCGACTTACTACATGTAAGTACTTTAAGGCCCGGGCTTTATAGTTAACCTCTATTAGGTTAATTAATTGAAATTAATTATTCTTTCACACTGGCCGTGTGTAGGCTAAATTATGGAAACGTAGAGTCAGACAGAAAAATTCAATGTCATAGCCGGGATTTGAACCACGGATCTTCTGGTTTCCGTCCAGCCGCACTACCATTGTGCTACTATGGCCAACGTGCCGATATGACGTTAAATTCTCCAACTGACTCGTATTTCCCGGTAAACCACTCAGCAGTTCTCATAAACACATGAGACAACTACCTTAATGGCGACTTACTACATGTAAGTACTTTAAGGCCCGGGCTTTATAGTTAACCACTATTAGGTTAATTAATTGAAATTAATTATTCTTTCACACTGGCCGTGTGTAGGCTAAATTATGGAGACGTAGAGTCAGACAGAAAAATTCAATGCCATAGCCGGGATTTGAACCACGGATCTTCTGGTTTCCGTCCAGCCGCACTACCATTGTGCTACTATGGCCAACGTGCCGATATGACATTAAATTCTGCAACTGACTCGTATTTCCCGGTAAACCACTCAGCAGTTCTCACAAACACATGAGACAACTACCTTAATGGCGACTTACTACATGTAAGTACTTTAAGGCCCGGGCTTTATAGTTAACCACTATTAGGTTAATTAATTGAAATTAATTATTCTTTCACACTGGCCGTGTGTAGGCTAAATTATGGAAACGTAGAGTCAGACTGAAAAATTCAATGCCATAGCCGGGATTTGAACCACGGATCTTCTGGTTTCCGTCCAGCCGCACTACCATTGTGCTACTATGGCCAACGTGCCGATATGACATTAAATTCTCCAGCTGACTCGTATTTCCCGGTAAACCACTCAGCAGTTCTCATAAACACATGAGACAACTACCTTAATGGCGACTTACTACATGTAAGTACTTTAAGGCCCGGGCTTTATAGTTAACCACTATTAGGTTAATTAATTGAAATTAATTATTCTTTCACACTAGCCGTGTGTAGGCTAAATTATGGAAACGTAGAGTCAGACTGAAAAATTCAATGCCATAGCCGGGATTTGAACCACGGATCTTCTGGTTTCCGTCCAGCCGCACTACCATTGTGCTACTATGGCCAACGTGCCGATATGACATTAAATTCTCCAACTGACTCGTATTTCCCGGTAAACCACTCAGCAGTTCTCATAAACACATGAGACAACTACCTTAATGGCGACTTACTACATGTAAGTACTTTAAGGCCCGGGCTAGTTGTCTCATGTGTTTATGAGAACTGCTGAGTAGTTTACCGGGAAATACGATTTAGTTGGAGAATTTAATGTCATATCGGCACGTTGGCCATAGTAGCACAATGGTTGTGCGGCTGGACGGAAACCAGAAGATCGGTGGTTCAAATCCCGGCTATGGCATTGAATTTTTCTGTCTGACTCTACGTTTCCATAATTTAGCCTACACACGGCCAGTGTGAAAGAATAATTAATTTCAATTAATTAACCTAATAGTGGTTAACTATAAAGCCTGGGCCATAAAGTACTTACATGTAGTAAGTCGCCATTAAGGTAGTTGTCTCATGTGTTTATGAGAACTGCTGAGTGGTTTACCGGGAAATACGAGTCAGTTGGAGAATTTAATGTCATATCGGCACGTTGGCCATAGTAGCACAATGGTAGTGCGGCTGGACGGAAACCAGAAGATCCGTGGTTCAAATCCCGGCTATGGCATTGAATTTTTCTGTCTGACTCTACGTTTCCATAATTTAGCCTACACACGGCCAGTGTGAAAGAATAATTAATTTCAATTAATTAACCTAATAGTGGTTAACTATAAAGCCCGGGCCTTAAAGTACTTACATGTTGTAAGTCGCCATTAAGGTAGTTGTCTCATGTGTTTATGAGAACTGCTGAGTGGTTTACCGGGAAATATGAGTCAGTTGGAGAATTTAATGTCATATCGGCACGTTGGCCATAGTAGCACAATGGTAGTGCGGCTGGACGGAAACCAGAAGATCCGTGGTTCAAATCACGGCTATGGCATTGAATTTTACAGTCTGACTCTAGGTTTCCATAATTTAGCCTACACGCGGCCAGTGTGAAAGAATAATTAATTTCAATTAATTAACCTAATAGTGGTTAACTATAAAGCCCGGGCCTTAAAGTACTTACATGTAGTAAGTCGCCATTAAAGTAGTTGTCTCATGTGTTTATGAGAACTGCTGAGTGGTTTACCGGGAAATACGAGTCAGTTGGAGAATTTAATGTCATATCGGCACGTTGGCCATAGTAGCACAATGGTAGTGCGGCTGGACGGAAACCAGAAGATCCGTGGTTCAAATCCCGGCTATGGCATTGAATTTTTCAGTCTGACTCTACGTTTCCATAATTTAGCCTACACACGGCCAGTGAGAAAGAATAATTAATTTCAATTAATTAACCTAATAGTGGTTAACTATAAAGCCCGGGCCTTAAAGTACTTACATGTAGTAAGTCGCCATTAAGGTAGTTGTCTCATGTGTTTATGAGAACTGCTGAGTGGTTTACCGGGAAATACGAGTCAGTTGGAGAATTTAATGTCATATCGGCACGTTGGCCATAGTAGCACAATGGTTGTGCGGCTGGACGGAAACCAGAAGATCCGTGGTTCAAATCCCGGCTATGGCATTGAATTTTCCTGTCTGACTCTACGTTTCCATAATTTAGCCTACACACGGCCAGTGTGAAAGAATAATTAATTTCAATTAATTAACCTAATAGTGGTTAACTATAAAGTCCGGGCCTTAAAGTACTTACATGTAGTAAGTCGCCATTAAGGTAGTTGTCTCATGTGTTTATGAGAACTGCTGAATGGTTTACCGGGAAATACGAGTCAGTTGGAGAATTTAATGCCATGTCGGCACGTTGGCCATAGTAGCACAATGGTAGTGCGGCTGGACGGAAACCAGAAGATCCGTGGTTCAAATCCCGGCTATGGCATTGAATTTTTCTGTCTGACTCTACGTTTCCATAATTTAGCCTACACACGGCCAGTGTGAAAGAATAATTAATTTCAATTAATTACCCTAATAGTGGTTAACTATAAAGCCCGGGCCTTAAAGTTCTTACATGTAGTAAGTCGCCATTAAGGTAGTTGTCTCATGTGTTTATGAGAACTGCTGAGTGGTTTACCGGGAAATACGAGTCAGTTGGAGAATTTAATGTCATATCGGCACGTTGGCCATAGTAGCACAATGATAGTGCGGCTGGACGGAAACCAGAAGATCCGTGGTTCAAATCCCGGCTATGGCATTGAATTTTTCAGTCTGACTCTACGTTTCCATAATTTAGCCTACACACGGCTAGTGTGAAAGAATAATTAATTTCAATTAATTAACCTAATAGTGGTTAACTATAAAGCCCGGGCCTTAAAGTACTTACATGTAGTAATTCGCCATTAAGGTAGTTGTCTCATGTGTTTATGAGAACTGCTGAGTGGTTTACCGGGAAATACGAGTCAGTTGGAGAATTTAATGTCATATCGGCACGTTGGCCATAGTAGCACAATGGTAGTGCGGCTGGACGGAAACCAAAAGATCCGTGGTTCAAATCCCGGCTATGGCATAGAATTTTTCAGTCTGACTCTACGTTTCCATAATTTAGCCTACACACGGCCAGTGTGAAAGAATAATTAATTTCAATTAATTAACCTAATAGTGGTTAACTATAAAGCCCGGGCCTTAAAGTCCTTACATGTAGTAAGTCGCCATTAAGGTAGTTGTCTCATGTGTTTATGAGAACTGCTGAGTGGTTTACCGGGAAAATACGTGTCAGTTGGAGAATTTAATGTCATATCGGCACGTTGGCCATAGTAGCACAATGGTAGTGCGGCTGGACGGAAACCAGAAGAACCGTGGTTCTAATCCCGGCTATGGCATTGAATTTTTCAGTCTGACTCTACGTTTCCATAATTTAGCCTACACACGGCCAGTGTGAAAGAATAATTAATTTCAATTAATTAACCTAATAGTGGTTAACTATAAAGCCCGGGCCTTAAAGTACTTACATGTAGTAAGTCGCCATTAAGGTAGTTGTCTCATGTGTTTATGAGAACTGCTGAGTGGTTTACCGGGAAATACGAGTCAGTTGGAGAATTTAATGTCATATCGGCACGTTGGCCATAGTAGCACAATGGTAGTGCGGCTGGACGGAAACCAGAAGATCCGTGGTTCAAATCCCGGCTATGGCATTGAATTTTTCAGTCTGACTCTACGTTTCCATAATTTGGCCTACACACGGCCAGTGTGAAAGAATAATTAATTTCAACCCCGTACCGGTTTAGGCGGCATTCATTAGGGCGATAGTTCCCAAGGGACCTAAGCAGGGCGCTCTGATGCTTTAGTAAATGAACCTAAAATTTCTTTGCTCGTCACATAACCACATCCTCGACATAGGGGAGAGATGGGGCTACGTGTAGTAATCTCACTGGAAAGCATCTGCTGATAAGATAGATGATCCGAAGATCACCGGAAATCATTCTGTACCCGTTGCAAGAGCAGCAAGTTTGAGTCTTGCAGTCATGACAAAGACTTCGCACACTAAAGCATGACAGGAAGCACTATAGCCTTGAAAAGGCGTAACATAAGAGCGATAAACATCCCGGACCTCAGCATACGTTATAACGTAGCCGAAGCTCCACATGCCAAATGTGACAGATCCCGGATATGTTCCCTAAAAGACAGATTCTTGCCCAGCTTGACTCCCAACTATTTTTCGGAACTCGTCCAACTTATCCTTCGCCTAGGATAGGTAAATGTGCTGAGATTGGCGGATTTTTTCTTTTTTGGTAATTTACGACCTCCAAAGCTAAGTCATATCGGACGATGAATGAAATGGGTAAAGTAATGCTCAGATGAATTCGGGGTTCATGGGGCTTAGAGTTACCCGACATTAGCCTATCAGGATAAGGCAAAAACACGGAAAAACCTTATCCAGATATCTCAACCTAAACGAGATTCGAACTTGGGAACTCTTGAACGTGAGGCAGACACGCTACTATGTACGCTACCGAGGCGGGCATTGGCGGAAAAGCGGTGTGTGATAAACAAGAAGGCTTGACTTCTCTCCGGGTTAATGGACAATCGTCAGAGCCTGCACCATTCTTCGATGAGGCATAGCTCCCTCTGAAGGGGTTATAAGCTCTGCGTGGGTGTTTATCCGTGGAGAAAACCAGCACGCCGTAAGCAAATTGTGCTATGTTGAGGTGCAGCTCAGTGGCAAAGTCAGCAATGTAGAGGTTGAAACAGGGTTGGGGATAGTAGAAAGCGTTCCTGGACCACGCGTCTGATGGAGGTTATTGAAGGGCACTCTCGCGCCACTGAAACTGAAAAGTGTCTATGTTTTAGGGAAGAGTGTAGTAGATGAATAGCGTATGTGGTTAGCTCAAGGGTTATGAGTTAATGCAGGATCCCTGCATGTCAAATCATGGAGGAGGCCTTCTCGACTTCCAGAGACACTGCCGTAGTCCTTGACATCCGGGGCAGCAGCCTCCACCATCCGCAGTAACTGCTGAAAAGTCGAGTGCCCAGGAAGAAAACCAAACTGATCCGTGGGGAAGATTTGAATGTCACCCAAAAGGGTAACAAGCGATTTAAAAATATCCCCTCGAATAATTTCGAGGGAACTAACAGATTAATGGAAAGGTAGTTGGCAGGATGCACCGGATCTTTCCCAGGCTTCAAAATGCAAGTCACCCAAACTTCGTCCTACTGGCGTGGAAAACAATATAGGGCTAGACACATGTTGAAGATACGTGTGAGATAGAGCACGACCTTGAAAGAAAGTTGACGAATCATGACAGGAGTTAACCCGTTAGGCCTCGATGCCTTGTTGGTCTTCAGTTCCAGGAGTGCTTAAGTACATAAACTAGAGAATTTAACGTCTATGTTTGTCTTTTAGCAAAGAACAAAATATGAAATTACATTAGTGCTCAAGATTAATTTCCTTACTCGCAATACATAAGATTTATTCTTAATGTCATAGACAATTCGGCTGTAAGTCTTAAGAACTATTGGATATTAAACGACAATTGTCTACTAAATGTATTTTTGTCTACTACTAAAGAAACTTTTTGGTAATGAAGCGTTGATTCCAGATATGAAGTCAGACTTCTTCTAGCGCGTCAAGGCTTTGGGTCATGAGAATGTAGCTATTAAGTATAATATGATACTTCATATAAATACCTGCCCCATAAATCTTGTGAAATAAATATCTATTTATTATGTTATATAAATACTTTAATACGTAAATTCAGACTTACAACTTAAAGTGAGCAACATATACCCAATTTAAAAGCATTTAAAAAGTGCTTGAGACCTTTACTTTTTTTAATGTTGGCTTTTGGATAATCGCTGTAGGAACCAGCGGTAATCACCCCTCATGCTCGGTGAATATTGCCCCTGGTATTTGGATTCCATAGTTAATACTTCCTGGTGGAACATCTCACAATTTTCCACACTTACAGTCCCGAGATTTGGCGGGAAAACCCTAGGTGAGAATTGAGAAAATGTATCTTTAATGACATACGGCAACCTAGATTTTGATAATCTCTATGTACTTTATATACCAGATTAGCATAATTATCAGCTCGATAATTTCCTAGAAACCTAGTTGCCACCAGCCCGAATTTGTCTCAAGCTTCGAGTTCAAGGGCGCTCAGTTTGGTTCATATCACAGATTAATAACAGTTTATCAACTCCATGGTGGGGATTGAAGCCGCATAGGGCGCTCCTCCTGAACCTTTCTCCCGGCACCTGTTGGAATTAAGGTCGGTAATGTAGAGGGCTTCTATTGCGACCGAGCTATGGTGCATGCACTTCCACCCACTGTTCTCACGTGTTCAGCGACTGATAGAACCAGTTTCTTTCGAAGTCTTATCTCGCCACACATGAATAGCTTACGGCACCTTTCAACTATCTCATATTAGCAAAACACACGTCAAATACGCTGAGTAAATGTGCGGTACACTATTCGTCAGTGTACGAGATGTGACTTCGAAAGAAGTTTACCAGAGAATTTGTGAAAAAGTATCTCAAGAATCCACTTGTCAACTTGAAAATTTCATGTTAATTATGAATAATTATGACTTCTACAAGGTTCTATATTTTTAATATTACTGTTGCAATTAATAATGTTCTCTTTAAAAACAATTAGAACTTTAATAAAGGAGAGAGTGAGATCACTCAAGATTCTGTTGAGGTTATACAGCATATGAGTATTCCCTTTCCTTCAAGCTTCTTAGCGTAATATTTACATGAAAGGTAACTTAACACTAAAATAACGATTCTGTATGTACAGGAAAACAAGAAAGGCTATCATAAGGTTATGTGTAATGCAATTTCTTTGTACACAGAATGTCGAACAATTCCCTGGAATAAAAATGCAAAAAAGGACAAAAACCAACTAAAGAAATATACATATAAATTTTAAATGAGGACATCAAAAACTATGCCACAAAGTAACTAGCACAATCTCTTGAAAATGAGAACAAAGCAGTTCTGTTAATGCTTATATTTAATAAGAATTAGTACATACATTATTTTCAGCAGAAGTATACATAAGTATAGTCGCGGCGCTGGGCATAAACGTGTCGGCACAAATCGATAATAGACGGCGGATAATAATGTTTCACGAACGAGTGTAAACAGATCGCACCGGCAGGCAAGATAACTGAGTCAAAGGCCTCGCCGGGTAGATTAGGTTACGCTTCTAGAAGGCGATAGAATGTTCGAATTATGTAACTAGATGCCTGTTTTCCAGAAACCTCTAGTGATTGACAGAACAGTCTGGTAATCATGAATGGAGATATAAAAGGGATTGTGACACGCTAGCAGGGAGTTGTAGTTGTGAAGCAGTTGCAAGTTGTGCAACAGTCAGTGTTGTTGTAACGAGAGCTAATGTAATCTGCTGCAAGTGTTTGTTATTGTTATCTACCTTGGAAGATTGTGTGATGTAATGTTGTTACGTGAGAATTGAACAGTGTATTGCTACGCAAATAAAGGAGATTTTTAATTTCTGCAACTCGGTCTTTTAATTCTACGAACTCACATTGTTACAATTGGTGTCTGGAAGCGAGATATTACCACCATGGAGGCTGCATTTCAAAGGATTCTGGAGATGATGGAAATGAAAGCCGAACTCACCTCGGAAATGAAAGCAGCAAATAACAACCTCGCTGCGAAAACAGAAGCGGAAAATAATAGCCTGGCTGCAGAGCTGAAATAAATGAAGACGGCTAACGACAACATTACCGAGAAGATGGAAGAAATGAAGGCCGAATTAACAGCCAAGGCGGAGGCGGCAAATACCAACCTGGCCGCAAAGTTGGGGACGACAAATCACAACCGGACTACAAAAATGGCCGAACTGACCACGGAAATGAAGGCTGCAAACGAGGCCCTAGCCGAAGAATTTGAAGAGTAATTGACGAGCGTGAGGCATGACTTTACGGAGCTGGGCAAGCGGATGGGTCAAGTGGACGAGCGCATTAACCACCTAGAGGGAAAGGCCGACAGAAACACAAAGTCCCTGAAGGCCATGGTAGAGGACATCGTCGGCAGGAGTTTGAAGGACTACAAGGCAGACGCGCCGGGACGCGATACAACATCGGCGCGCGTCAAACCTCCTAAATATGACGGCGCGATAACTTTCGAAGTATTCCGCCGCCAATTCGACGCAGTGGTCAAGCACAATAAATGGCCATGGTAATCATGAATGGAGATATAAAAGGGATTGTGACACGCTAGCAGGGAGTTGTAGTTGTGAAGCAGTTGCAAGTTAACAGTCAGTGTTGTTGCAACGAGAGCTAATGTAATCTGCTGCAAGTGTTTGATATTGTCATCAACCTTTGAAGATTGTGTGATGTAATTTTGTTACGTGAGAATTGAACAGTGTATTGCTACGGAAATAAAGGAGATTTTTAATTTCTGCAACTCGGTCTTTTAATTATACTAATCCACATTGTTACAATATTCAGAGAAAACTGTAAATTTGTGATTGATTCACATAACATTAATAAAGTCAAATGAGTACATGAGTCAGTGTTAGTAGCTGGTGACATAAATATTATAAATGACACCATTTTACACACTTCTTATCACTTTGGTTGAATTATCAAGTGCAGAATAAATTATGAAAAATAATAATCACATTAAAGTTGTATCATTCATTTAAAAGCTCTCTAAGCCTAACTTTGTCATTGCAACACAGCGTTGAATTTGCAAATGTTTCAAGGTCATGTATAAGCACAGTAATGAATGCTAAAGAAAAAGAAGATGTGCAGTTTTAAAAATAAAATTTAATGCACAGTGTACCTTTCAATAAGAGAATATTTCATATAGTTATCAGACTGTAAAATATAAGTTGCTTAATGTGCACTGGAATTAGTTGGAAAAATGGCTTACTTTAACTTTGTAAGACTAAGACTAAGACTAAGATGGCAAATGGAGCCCTCTGCATACTCTAAACATCACAGATCCTGACATACAACTGAATGTTTGTCAAACAACTTAATGAAAGATTACACACTGAACTGTTAACGCTGTTAGTAGTTTTAATTATGCAGTGACAGTGATGGAACTTTGTGTTTCAGTTCAGAGAAAATAATTTTGTTGTGTAATTTAATGGCTCACACACTTGACCATTATTTATTTTTACAGTACATAGTTCCCTTATGTGTTTACTAGAAAGAAACAAGAAGTTTATTGTATGGCAAAATAATGTGCAGTTTTATCTACTTTTCATAATTATAATGTGACTTCTCATCACTGCATGTAACGGATGTCTTATATATTAGGTTAAGCATCTGTTTTCCATGCTGAAGATTGAGGTTCTCATCTCAACTTACAACAATGAGAGGATACTTAACAGTGTCAGTTTCATGTCACATGTAACACTTCTGTGGGTCATGCTAGTAAAGTTATATCACCCCTAAAATTGTTAGCGTTACAGAAATTGTGTACCAATATTACTCATAAACAATGGGAATTACGTGTTGAGAACAGATCTACCACAGAATAAAACATCAATGTCGTGTAAATGTCACTTTAGCTTGTCATTTCTCGAAACTCATATGTCCAAATGGTGTTGCGATATATGAGGTGCTCAACACTATGTGCCTTTAATATCAACTGTATTCAAAGTCATTCTTAAGACATGGTAACCCCATATTGCAGAAGACCAAGTTTTAGGCCTCCACACTGTTTATAAATAATGTTAACAAGGAAGAGGATTAATAACCTATTATTTATTGTGAAGCTTTACTAAGTTGAGATCAAAGCAACACTGTCTTTAGGTCCTAGCTAGCTGACATTGTACATGTTTTAAGAACAAGTGGAATATTAGAAATAAAAGTAAAAGCGGCATATAATGACGAGGATGACACAATGGCATGTTAATCATATCTTGCAGTGCACAATTACACTAAAACACGTGTACAGCATCTTGAAATCAATCATAATCCCACCAGATCTCTTCTTAGATGGTTATTCAGGTACATAATTTAGTGTAGTGTGTACAATAATATTACATTAAACAAGATAGAACAGACTGGGTTTATGGAATCCCAGATAATATTTTTGAAGCTGCGATATTCTTTATCAAAGATATACACTGACGAATAAGCATAAGATAACCTAATTCTTCAAAGTATTTAACATTGCAATTTAAATAAAAAGTTTATAAAATGCATTTTAAGAATCTCGGCCAAAGGTTTTAATTTAAGCCGCCCAGATTATATGTAAACATAGATACCGCAAATTATAAACAAAGAAATTCTACAGAAATCAAAGAGAATTGAATTCTGTACAAATTTACCACCATAGATTTGGTATATCTGATTATTCACAGCTACTTTTGCAGTAATTTATACTAGATGTTGCTTACCTTACATGGACTTAATTATGACTCGAATATTTTAAATATAAAATGACTAACACAAAAGCTAATATAACCAATCAACTGCCTAAAATAACTTCACCTTTTCCTAAAAGTTTAGAACATGTATTGGAACAGTATTCCTCAAAGTTCTTATTAATTTTTACGCAGATGTGAAATGAAACTCAAACTTTAAGAAATATTAGATATACCGGATAAAATTGCTGCACACGCGGGAAAGAAGGCTTTGTGCTACATTACTGATGCTCCTGAAGATCACTGCACATCAACAAATTAAGAAACATACACAATGTCTAATAATCTTATACTTAGAATTTCTGCCATCGTATTCCTGGTAGCTTCACATGGTGACCCCAAAAACGTACAAAGAAGAACCTTCATAATTGCAATAATAAAGTAACAAGGTAAATGAAACTAATGATTTTGTATGTGAAACATCCTTTATCAAGTATAAACTGCTACATAAATTTAAATAAGGTAACTATACATAAATATGTATGAACGCACTATTCAGGTTATATCATGATATTAGTTTTCGGTATTTAGCTGCATGCTAAATCTTATTTACCAATAAGTCTTTGTGAAAATCCATTCTCCTTCTTCTTGCTGCCCATACGTCCTTGCAGGCCTCTGAAATCTTTACCATTTTACAAATCGATGAACATTTTATTCAGACTTAATTTCTCTTGGCTTCGATACCGTTAAAGCTTATAAACTTCGTTCAAATATATCCAGGTTAGCCAACGTAGTATCTTATTCATGTCGTACATTGAGCTCTAATAAGGTGTAAAATAGGCCAATAATATTACGGAAATGACTTCATAAGCAGTAAAATTATACAATAGCTACTAAATTTTGAACTAAGCAAAGGTTAGGTTTTATAGTAATTAGTATGCAACACGGCAGCCAAAATAATTGTATTGGCGACATTACATGTAATTCGCATCCGGTTGTTGGCGTATATGGAGCGCTTGAGATGTACCTTTCACCACCGCCCGTTTCGGGAACCTTTATGCGGCACTGGAACTTCCTATCCTACTTGGCAGGGCTTGGTTCTGAGCGTAGTGACAGGCATCAACTGTCGCATCGCTGGTCTAATGAAGATTATCTCCTTTTATTTCGCATCAATTTTCACTATCCCAATCTTCTTCTTTAGATACTTAATACCTTCACCATCAGGTTCCATGGCTTTTCCAAAGCTTTCAGTAGCCAAAGCTTAATGTAAAGAAGTGGAGGAAATAGCTTAGGTGGGTATAAAAGCGCCTTGTGCTTCACATTGTCTTTTCCAACAGCTGGTTCAATTCTTGGTGGCCAGTGTTGAACCTTAAAGTTATTATTATCATCACGGCTATCATACAAGCAAAAGAAGAACGTCTTTTTAGTTTAGCCTAACTAGAGACCAAGAAAAGGTGATATAACCTTAAGATCTCCAAAACTGTGCCACTTAAATGTTGTGAAGTATTTTACTCGTAGGAGGATCACCACGGATTCATATGTCTCCTTCAGTCCTGTAGCATGAGCTAACAGTATTGATGGTTCTCTCTTCCCAATATATAATGTATGTCTATGTGTATATAGTATATGTAAAGTGTGTGTGTGTTTGTGTGTGTGCCTATATATATATGATTTCGCGTTTTGTTAGTCTCGCAAAAGCTCGTGAACGTCTGGACTCATTTGCCTCATTTTGAAATATTTGTTTAAGTCAAAGGAAGGTCTAAAGGGCGAGAAAAAACCCTGAAGTGATATGGGTCGTGTTATTAAAAAAACATAAAAGTACACTCCCATACATTCACGAAACACATACATATTATATTTTCGATAAATAAAAACATTATAAAGTAGAAGAATATTTCACTCCTTGCAAAAGTCTTCAAAGCTACTTCACTTACCATAGTTTTATTAAATAACGTTTATCGTTTGTTATCAAGACTAAATTTTTCTTTATTTACCATGACGATATACCTTTCGAACATTAGACAATAATTTAATTCCTGTACGTAGTTTAATACTACCAATATGTCCTGAAGAGATAATGGACCGGGTAATTAACTAAATATAAAAGTACACTCGCAAGACTTCACGGAACACATATATGTTCTTTTATAAAATAAAAACTGAAGCGTTCTTGGTGACGAATATATTCAAGATAGTTTTAAGAAACAAGCCAGCTGAATAGAAATTAGATTAGAAATTGACGATTTGGGAGCGTGCATCACTCCCACCATCAATATATAATTCAATAAGAAATATTGTAAAATCTAAATTAAAATAACACAAAAAATAAACAAAACATTAGCATTACTCGCATCTCTGAACAAAAGACTGTTTGCAGTAGATAAAAGATCAGGCTTTGGCTTGAGTGTACCAAGAGAATATCTAGAATATACCTTCTTTTGTTTTCGACAAACAAAAGCATTACACATTTGACAGATATCCCACTACTTACAAAGGTTTTCAAAGGTATTTATTTATGTTATCATATTTTATTAAATAACATTTATCGTTTGTTATCAGACTGAAACATTTTAAGGTAACACGTTACTATGCCTTTCGAAGGTTACACACAAAATTAATTGCCTCTACGTTTGGCCTTTGCGATCACCAGATATAAATCTCATTGACAATTACAGGTCGCGTGTTTGCGTCGGATTACCATGATCTTATATGTTTTACGCACTGCAAAAAAGACAAGAAATATTGTTTATCAGAAAGCTTTAAATTGATTAGCTTAATTGTATTTGTGTTGTACTTAAACTTCAGCCCCAATTGCAGAATAAATAACTAACTAATCCGAATTAGTTTTAGTTGAATAGAAAAGTTTAGACAACCCTTATTGGCGGTACAAAGTTTGCCCGATCAGCTAGTTTGTAAAAAAATACATTTTAAACGTAATTTAGATCAGTCAATGTACAGTGTACATTCATGGAGCAGTTGTACATAGTCTAATTCTTAGACGAGTGCACTTATATCATTGCAATAATACACATAACTATCTAGTGTATAAATAGAAGCCAGTTTCTTATTGCGGTCACCATAATGCTTAACCATGGTGCCCTCCTGCAATAAATTCCATTTATTTAGTTTTGAAACTAAGATTTCAATCTTCTGTTTAGGAAGTGACAAATCCCTGATTAAGTCATTAACAGCATCTTGACTTAGCAAATGAGGTTTAGAAGATTCTAATTCACTTTTGTAAGCATCGGTATCAGTATTACTTACTCTCTCTTCCTCCAGTGCATGAGAACGTCATTTTCAGAAGAGAAACATTTGGAGGTAAGCAGTAAATTATTCTCTGAATAATGAGGCACTAGTTTCAGAGCAGTCACAGTCAGGGTGTACAATTTTTTATTTGTTTTTGCTGAGAACCCAAAAATTTCTGTCATGTAGAAATAGCAGTTTGAGATGTGGTACTTTAGATCACGCCAAATGACTGGCACAGAAAAAGGCATACACCTCTTTTTTTCCAGATAACCATTATGTAAGACCAATGAAACATAATGTGCAACAAAGATAATGTGCCCAGACATAGTCATCATTAATGCGTCTAAGTAGTATTCGCTTGACCTCTCACGTTCTTGCGCTGGCTATGTGATGTCAATTTTCCACAGATATAGCAGAAGTTGTCTGTATGGCTAACATCTTCTTTTATTAGTCACATTAACCTTTTGAATTCTGAAAAAAGACGAATTATCGTCAATAAAAGTACACATTAACTTTCATAGGTGATTCATATGTAAGTTAGGTGAAGCAAACGTATTGTGACTTTGTGGGTTCGTGAAATGATAAAACGAGGTTATAAAACACAAAAACTACACTTTATTCTCCTAGCCAATACATTCGTCCATCACAATTTGCTAGCTAACCTCAAACTATTTATTTTTCTCTCACTCTACCCTCAACTGTCTCTCACTTCCGGTAACGATCGGCAATAATTTTTCATCGGCTTCGCGAGCCTACCACCAGGGTGACACTGCTCCCTCCTCAAGGCTGGTCGTCCCGAACAGTGCCTTCGTAGCGGGCCAGGCGATCCAGGTGTACCACCAACATCTTTCCTCGCGATGTTCCGAGGTGAAGTCGTACTCCTGCTGCCTCTGAACCCCACCTGCTGTCTGGCCTTCCGGTCGCGCCGTCACTATCACTTCGCTCCTCGCGGGGACAACCACGTCTTCGCTCAAGACGACCCTGCCAATTCCAAGGCGCTCTTCTGGTTGACGGAGTATAACCTCTTCTCTGTTGAGCCTCAGGACCTTCCTGCCGACGTCGACCGTCGCCTCGTGGCTCCTGAGGGCATCCAGTCCCAGAATCACCTCCTCAGCCACCTTCGCGACGAACACCCACAGACGCACGGCACTCCATCCCAAGTTCAGCTCCAGCAGAGCCTCCTTCTGCACAGGTATGGTGTCGCCCGATGCCGTCACAAGCTGGTATGGTCGTCTCGGATTCCTCGTCGGCAAACCCTTCGCCAAGTCAGGTCTGATGATGGTCACGGCCACCCCGGTGTCCACCAGCACGTGGCACGGCTTTCCTCTTACCCAACCGTCCGCGATGAGGTTGTCATCCATCCGCCGGCTGACGGCGCGGATATTCACTCGAGGGGATGGTGGTGATAGCGCCGACGTGCCCCTCTCCACGACGGCCCTTACTCGTTTTCCGGCTGCTCTTCCTGGTCTGGGCAGTCTCTCCGCAGGTGTCCGGGCTGTCCACAACCCCAACACAGGCCACTAGGTGTTCGCCGGCGTCCCTCAGCTGGCCTTCTGTCTCCGGCGTACTGGACATTCCTCGTTCTCGACGTCGGGATAGATGCTACCTTGGCCGCCTCCATCCTTAATGCCGCTGTCAGCGCCTCGTGGATGGTTTTATAATCGCCGAGCATTAGGCGCTGACGAATCCCCGTGTCCCGTACCCCGTCGACAAAGTTGTAGGCGGCTTCCCGGGATACGAATTCCAGTGACAGGTCAACCAAGCCAGCTGCTCGATCGCTATGGCGAACTCCTGCAGCGTCTCCCCCGGCTGCTGCGACCTTGCCTTTAGCTGGCTGCGGTAAGCTGCGGCTAAGCGGTGGTTCCCGAAGCGGTTTTCCAGGGCCTCCCAGATGTCCTTGGGCGCCGCCGTCGTCTGCACCGCGTTTAGGATTCCCGCGGCCCGTCCCTGGAGGCCGGCTATTAACTGTGTGGCCTCCTCCTCCGGTGACCATCTGTTGTGCTTGGCCACTGTGTCGAACTGGCGGCGGAAGACCTCGAATGTTGACGCGCCGTCATATTTCGGAGGTTTGACGCGCGCCGATGTTGTGTCGCGTCCCGGTGCGTCAGCCTTCAAATCATTCAGTCTCCTGCCGACGACGTCCTCCACCATGGCGTTCAGGGACTTGACGCTGCTGTCGGCCTTTCCCTCTAGGTTGTTTACGCGGTTCGCGAGGTCTTCGACGTCTTCACCCATGGCGTTCAGGGACTTGGCGTTATTGTCGGCCTTTTCCTCTATGTCATTGAAGCGGTTCGCCAGGTCCTCGACGCGCTCGTCCACTTGGCCCATCCGCTTGCCCAGCTCCGTCACGTCATCCCTCACGCCGGCCAACTGTTCCTAAATTTGGCGGCGAGGACCTCGTTCGCCTCCTTCATTTCCGTGGCCAGACTGTCGTTCGCTGCCTTCATTTCTGTGGTCAGTTCAGTCTATTTCTTTCAACTCTGCGGCCAGGGTGTTATTTGCCGCTTCTGTTTTTGTTGTTAACTCGTTCATCTTCGCGGCCAAATTGTTATTTGCCGCTTCCGACTTCGCTGTTAATTCGTTCATCTTCTGCAAAAGCATTTCCAATGCCGATTCCATGGCCATAATGTTCCGTGATATTGTTATCCCGCTTCCTGACACTAGTTGTGACTTTGTGGGTTCGTGAAATGATAAAACGAGGTTATAAAACACAAAAACTACACTTTATTCTCCTAGCAAATACATTCGTCCATCTCAATTTGCTAGCTAACCTCAAACTGTTTATTTTTCTCTCACTCTACCCTCAACTGTCTCTCACTTCCGGTAACGATCGGCCATCATTTTTCATCGGCTTCGCGAGCCTACCACCAGGGTGACAGTATATATAGTATCATACAATCTAAATGCATAAAACATACAAAGCAAGTCCTACAGTGTATTTATTTATATATTTACTTACATAGCTGCGCCATGGCTGAGTGGTTCGAACGCTTGGCTCTCATCTTGGCTGCCCGAGTTCGATCCCAGGCAAATGCAAAGTGGAATTTGTGGTGGACAACATGGCGCTTGAGTGGGTTTCCTCTGGGTCCTCCGGTATCCCCATCATCATTGCTCCATGATTCATCTTGTCATCATCCCAAGTCGAACCCTCAACCCTGTTATCTCAGGACAAATGCTTCGGCTCCTTCGCCACTCCTAGCACCAGCGTTGGTGAGGAAGTGAAGAAAAACATTTCTTACATCACGATATCGCTTGAACTTTAATCAACTAGATTTGATTTTACTTCAGATTTCTGTATTCCTTCACAAGTAAAGTCACTTTAATGGAAATAAGCAAATTTTGACGGCAAAATGTATACAACTGATTAGAAGCAGCTGAAATGACAAAAGAGCTGACAAAATCAAGAGGGCCAAGATAATAATATAATATAATTAATCTAAATGTCCAACGAGATTAAGTTAATCATTTTTTTTCACCCTCTATCGTTATTGTTGATTTTAGGAGGAACTTGGGATCCCTGAGAGCGAGGGAGCCGAAGCATCTGGCCTGAGAAATGAAATCAGGTTTGAGGGGTTGGCCCAACGCCTGAGATGAATGAAGGATGGAGCAATTGGTGGACTTATGGTGGGGGAAACCAAAGGAACCGTAGAAAACCCACTCCAGCACCATGTCGCCCATCACAGATCCCAATTTGAGGGCGCCTGGTATTGAGCCCCGGCCGCCTAGGTGAGAGCCAAGCGGTCTAGCTACTCAGCCATGGCGCGTCATGTAAATCGTAATGCTTTAAATATTGTACCATGGTAGAACAAGCAAGACTTCTATCGGTAATCAGCACACTCAAATAAGGATTGATTCAATTGTTTGGTTCCACTAGCAAAATACTTTAGAAGCTAATGTAATATTATTATCAATGAATCACAAATTCCTCATTGGCATTACATTAGATTTATTCTTATTATTATAGACCAGTAGGCCGTAAGCGCTAAGAAAATTTGAATAAAAAATGAATTTTAGGTTAAATTTGGTAAATAATATTGTTTAGTTCCTATACTTTTGTTATCTTTAAATAAGAGCATTCGGTATCTTTAACTATGCTTTCATAGTTTCCTATTTTATACTCAATTTTTCAAACGAAATACAGAGAGAGCGTGGTGCTGCCATCTATGCTGCAATTTGAAATTGCTAGTTGAAAGAGTTCATAGGTGGTTGTAGATGGCAGGCTGTGCGACTCAACTAGAACAGCAATTCCCTAAGCAGGAGGGAAATTGTGGATTTGTTGCAATGCGGACGGCAGAGAAAAGTATTCCCTGCTTAAGAGAAAGAGGATTTGAAATTATAACACCTTAGGTATATTTATCGCAATTACGCTACTCAGAAATTAAAAACTGAATGATGAAGATACATTTAAGAAGGAGATTTAAAGGAAACGCACTAAAAATGCCAAGGCGCTATTGCCAATTTGAAGAAAATAAATTATAAACATTCTCAAATATCAACTGCCAGCAGGGCCGTAATGAATAAGATGAGAATGAAATCAAGGGAACCAATAACGTGGTCACGAATCTCCATATGAGATATTACCTAAAAGGAATGAAAACTCTGATTCCTACAGAACAGGTAAAATGATGGAAAATTTATACAGTGTTAGAAAAATATATAGGCGTACATGAGTGTATACCAATAAGCAAAGACCAAGATTGGGAAACAAGGTTTACAGTTCGACATGCAGCTAATAAATCATGGAATAGCAACTTTATGAATTATCATTTATTAGACAAATTAAGAACATTGTTGAACTTAACAGAACTCGCAGCTGAAAGTTCTGCATGAAGGCGGAATGAAACAGAAGATCAAAATACATGAAGTATAAGCGTTAGAATTTTCGTTTTCAGATTCTAAACACATATTCCGTATCATATATAATATTAAAATTTCTTCGCCGGTAATGGAACGATAATGCTTATCATGGAAATCTGGTTTTTCCATACATTAAATTAATTCGGAGTGTATCTGTGATAACTTAATAGTTTGCCATTAAAATATCATATTCTTAATTGTTAATCGGAAAAGCCCTGGAGAATATAGGTCGTTGTAATAGAAAGGTAATGAGAGAATGTTAATATAATAGGAGCTGTTATTACTTAAAGGATGTTATGGCGAATTTTACTTTTATTTCAGTTGTATTTTAAAATATTGAAGTGAATTTGGATGTTGCAATTTAAAGTAAAATTTAAATTTATTCGATTTTTACTGTCGCCGATCGCATTGTTGCGACTGGGGCGGCTGCCGTGCACAAAGAGGCAGATAGGGTAGCGCGGAAATAAAAGCTTGCTGCAACAGATAAAGAGACAGCTGACTGAAAGTTTCGATTTCTTGTTTGTTACAGTACATTCTATTAATTTCTAGAAAAATGAGTAGAGGTATATAAAGAAGCCGCGACTCGCCAGTACACAGAGTCATCATCGGAACTGATATTCGTGTGCCTGCAGCAGTGATTTGAAAGTGAACTCTTTTGTTTGTGGTCGAGTGGCAGAGGACCTTGAAAGTTGTATATGTGGATTTTATGTAATTCGGCTGCTCAGGGCTGTACACAGAGTGTCCTTTTATGGATATAAAAAGTACTTTGAAATTTTGCAACCTGGAATTTTAAATTTACGAACTCACAAAGTCACATTTGGTGTCAGAAGTGGAACATAGGACGATGGAGGCTGCATTGGAAAATATTTTAGAGAAGGTGGAAGAAAGGAAGTCCGAACTAACAACGAATACGGGAACGGCAAATAAAATCCTGGCCTCGGAGCTGAAAGAAATGAAGACGGCTAACGACATCCTCACCGCCGAGTTGAAGGAAGTGAAGTCAGCGAAGGATATCCTCGCTGCGAAGGCAAAAGCAGCAAATAGCAACTTGGCCGCCATGATGACCGAATTGACTGCGGAAATAAAGGCGGCAAACAAGGTCCTCACCGAAAAATTTGAAGAGCAGTTGACCAACGTGGGGAATGACGCCAAAGAGCCGGGCAAGGGGATGGGCCAAATAGACTAGCACCTTACGATTTAGACGGAAAGACCGACACCAACACAATGTCCGGGACGCCATGGTGGAGGTCATCCTCGGCAGAAGGATGAAGGATTTAAAGGCCGACGCGCCGGGACGCGACACAACATCTGGGCGCGTCAAAAGACCAAAGTACCACGGCACGTCAACGTTCGAACTCTTCCGCCGTCAATTCTACACAGTGGCCAAACACAAGTGGTCATCAGAGGAATAGGTCGCACAGCTAAGAGCCAGCCTCCAGGGACAAGCGGCAGAGGTGCTGAACACGGCTTAGGCTCCGGTGGCGCCCAGGAATATCTCGGAAGCCCTGGAATACCGCTTCGGAAACCACCGCTTAGCCGCAGTTTACCGCAGCCAACTGACGTCAGGAACACAGCAGTCACGGTAGGCACTGCAGGAGTTCACCCTGGCAATCGAACAGCTGGCCAGCGAAGCCTTTGTCGATCTCCCACCAGAACTTCGTATCCCAGGAAGCTGTATACACCTTCGTTGCCGGGATACGAGACACCGATATTGGTCAGCGTGGCTGGCACGGCTAGTGGGCCCAAAGAGATAGATAGTGCAACGCGGAGATAAAATCCTTTCCATAACATATAAAAATAAATGACTGGAAGATTCACCTTTCATCCTTTCTATTCTAAGGTTTAGAATAAATTCAATTAATTTGTGGAACAGTGACTGGAAAGAAAAGAAACCGTGGCTAGATTATCGCGACAGTCGAAGCATTTGACCTAGAGGATGAAATCAGGTTTCAGGGTTTGGCCTAACGCCTGAGTTGAAGGAAAGATGGAGCAATTGGTGGAATTATGGTCGGAGAAATCGGAGGACCCAGAGGAAACCCACTCAAGCACCACGTTGTCCACCACAGATCTCACTTTATGGTCGAATAGGATCGAACCCGGGCTGCCCAGGTGAGATACAAGCGGTCGAACCACTCAGCCATGGCGCGACCAAGTAAATCATAACGATTTAGATATTGTAGAAAAAACAAGAATTCTATTTGTAATCAGGACATTTAAATTAGGATTCATTCACTTGTTTGGTTCCAACTAGCAAAATCACGTAAGATTGCCGTGTTTTATGTCAATGAATTATGTGTTATGTGAAAGAAATACAGTTTCCTCGCTCGCTCGCTCGTGCTGGATGGCTGTATACAGCCAGAAGCTGCGTGCCCACCCATTAAGTTGGGGTTTTACCGCAGATAGAATTTGCATTGAGTGATGTAGGATGAAGGTGATGTATGTTTTTTGATTGGGAGTTAATTTTGAGGTTACCAAAGTACCTTCGTGTTGATTGTTCCACTAGCAATGTAATATTATTATCAATGAATCACAAATTCCTCATTGGCATTACATCAGATTTATTCTTATTATAGACCAGTAGGCCGTAAGCGCTAGGAAAATTTGTGTAAAAAAATAAATTTTAGGTTAAATTTGGTGAATAAGATTCTTCAGTTTCTATACTTTTGTTATCTTTAAATAAGAGCATACGGTATCTTTAATTATGCTTTCATAGTTTCCTATTTTATATTCAATTTTTCAAACGAAATACAGAGAGAGCGTGGTGCTGCCATCTATGTTGCAATTTGAAATTGCTAGTTGAAAGAGTTCATAGGTGGTTGTAGATGGCAGGCTGTGCGCCTCAACTGGAATAGTGGTTCCCTAAGCAGGAAGGAAACATTTTGGGAAGATGATATGAAATTACGACAAGAAAATAAATTATACACATTCTGAAATATAAACTGCCAGCAGGGCGATAATGAATAAGATGAGAATGAAATCAAGGAAACCAATAAAGTTTAGCAAAATCAAGGTACAAACTCAAGAAGTCATCAAAATTAAATGTGCAGTGGACAGGAAACTCCCCCCCCCCCTATGTGATATTACCTAAAAAGAATGAGAATACAGAAGAGGTAAACAGATGTAAAATTTATACAGAGTGTCAGAAATATGTATTATCCATACATGATTGTACATCAAAATGTAGAGACCAAGACAAATTAGAGACAAATTAAGAACATTTTTGAACTTATCAAAACTCGCACCTGAAAGTTCCGCATGAAGTCGGAATGAAACAGAAGATCAAAATAGATAAAGTAATAGCGTTGGAATATTCGTTTACAGATACTAACACATATTCCGTACTATATAATATTAAAATTTCTTCGTTGGTAATGGGATGCTAATCCTTTTCAAGGAAATCTAATTTTTAATAGATTAAATTAATTCGGAGTATGTCTATGATTAATTTAATACTTTGCCATTAAAATATCAGGTTCTTAATTTTATGGGAATAGCTTTGTAGAATTTAAGTACGTGTAATAGAAAGGTAATGAGAGAATGTTAATATAATAGAAGTTGTTAATACTAAAATGATGTTATGATGAATTTTTATTTTTATTTCAGTTGTATATTAAAATGTTGAAGTAAATTTGGAAGTTACATTAAAATTCAAATTTTAATATATTTGGTTTAAATTGTCACTGATCGCACTGTTACAACTGGGGCTGCCGGCGCGCTCAAAGAGACAGACAACGAAACGCGGAGATTAAAGCTTGGCGCAAAATATATAGATACAGATGGAGGACTGCAAATTTAGATTTATTGTTTGTTACACAACATTCGATTAATTTGTGCAGACATGAGTAGAGGTATATAAAGACGCCGCGACTCTCAAGTAGCACAAGGGGCCTCTGATGGACCTAAAACGTCACGGGAGACACACAACCCTCCCACACAGTCACGCAAACAAAAGCGGGCCCCAGCTCAAAAACGAACCGACACCAACAATGGTAGGAATGGAGGGAGGCTTCCTCGGGAGCCCGAAAATCCTGCTGAACAGGAGAATCATGGCGAGCCCATGCCTCCTAGACAGCTTAGGGATGAAAGGGTGGGAGGAAGACCTGCACCCATTCGTTCCAGATCAGCCTCTCCTCACAACCAAGTCGCCCACACAAACAACGTTCCCATGACAGCTACACTGGACCTCACGGATGTGTTCAAGTGGCTGCAGCAGTTGTTGCAGACACATGGACAGAAAATCTGTGAGCTCGTTGTGAAGTTCTTCACAGCCACAGATCCGGCCAGCAAGATGCTGGTGGCAATGGAGGCCATGGCCCTCCTGACCGCAGGCACGCAACAGCTCCGAGATGGCGCATCGAACTAGGTCACGTACCTCGTTTCGATTCGCATTTTGGAATGCGTGCGGCCTAGCAGGTCAGGGGAGCGAGCTGCTTCACTTTGCCCGAGACAATGCCCTAGACGTCATTCTAGTCAGCGAAACGCATCTCCGACCAGACTTCCGTTTCCGTCTTCCGGGCTACATCTGCCATCGTACGGATCGTCAGGGACGCCCAGGTGGCGGAACTGCGATCTTGGTGAGGCAAAATGTGGTCCATCAGCCCATCCAGCTCCCACCTCTACAAACCCTAGAGGCCACGGCCATTGGTATGCACCTTGGTGGTTTAGAGGTCTTGGTAGTCTCTGTGTATCATCCACCAAACCGACAGTTTGTATCAAACGACTATCTATCCATCCTAGCCCTATATCCCTGTGCTATCATGGCCGGCGATTTCAATGCTAAACATCAACGTTGGCATTGCGGTCGTCGGGCGGATGCAAGAGGCAATGAAATCATTCGCCTTATAGATGCGGACCCTCAACTTCAAGTACAGGGCCCCTGGCAACCCACTCATTACCCGCGAGGAGGAGGACTGCCCTCAGTCATAGACTTCGCAATCACAAAACATCTACCATACCATCTCACACTCACATCATTAAATGCATTACATTCAGATCACAATCCAGTCTTGACAGAGATCAACACAAGGGTTGCCAGTCACAACATCTCGCTTCAAACGCGAGAGGTCGACTGGGAAGGCGTCAGGAACTGCCTCCGCACTTCCATCCCGCCAAATCCCAAAATCACAAATATCCCTACCCTGGATAACGCCGTCTCATCCTTCACTTCCATCGTGAAGCGCACCACCTTTAATTTGACAGTCCATGCTCCGGCTCCTCTTCATCCCGGTGTCCTCCCTTTGGACATCCTTCTTCTAATCCGGCGATCCTGGGCAGCACGGAGATTATACCAACGTCACCGCACGCCACATAATCGAGCGCTCCTAAGACGTTTACGTCGAGAGGTCAGTGTCCGTCTGCGCGAGCACAAGGTGCAAGCGTGGGAGGACAAAATGGCCAGGTTGCGCGTCGAGGATGGCGACGTGTGGAGGATAGCCAAAGCCCTCAGAAAACACAGAGGTCAGTACACCTCTCCCATTCACGGCACCCAGGGCCTGGCCTATGAACCCCAAGCCAAAGCCAATGCTTTTGCTGACTATCTTGAGCGTACTATGTGTCCGAGAGATGACCCCCAGGACGATAACTTTTCTGAACGCGTCCGTCGGGAGGTGCGTCTATTCTTACGTCACCCTCCTGAGGATGCGGAGAGACTCCCTACCATCCGACCTAGTGAAGTCCAAGGCGTACTCCAACGTCTCAAACCAAAGAAGGCGGCGGGGCCGGACGGGCTGACTCCCCTAATGCTCCGCCATCTTCTCTGCAATGCGATTCTCTTCCTGACTAGGATTTTTAATATGTGCCTCGCCCTTGGGTACTTTCCACGAGAGTGGAGAGAGGCCCGGGTGATTTGCATATTGAAACCTGGGAAGAATCCGGTACACCCATCCAGCTACAGGTCCATTAGCCTCCTCTCCACCCTTTCGAAAGTTCTCGAAAGGCTAATTCTTGCTCGCTTGTCCCCAATATTGGTAGACATTCAAGCCATTCCTGACCACCAATTTGGTTTTCGTCCTGGGCACTCGACAGTTCAGCAGTTGCTACGTGTGGTGGAGACCGCCGCCCTGGGCTTCCAGGAAGGCGCCTTCACGGCCGCAGTTTCGTTGGATGTCGAGAAGGCCTTCTCTACGACATGGCATGCCGGACTCCTACATAAAATGATCCATCTGGGGCTCCCAACTCAAGTGATCAACATTCTACACAGCTTCTTGCGACATCGCACATTTAAAGTCTCAGTCGCGGGGAAAACATCAACACTAAGGCCAGTGAGAGGCGGAGTCCCCGAAGGCTCTGTGCTATCCCCCACCCTCTTCAACGTCTTTATGGCAGATTTCCCCACAGAACCACGAGTCGAAATGGCACAATACGCTGACGACGTGTTTCTGTTCTGCAAGGACAAACACATTCTCAGAGCCTTCAACCCCATTCAAGGACATCTTCACCTAACACAGCAGTGGTGTTGGCGTTGGCGGATGTCCGTAAATCCAGAAAAAAGCCACGCCATACTTTTTACAAAGCGCCACACCCCCGCAGACTGCCCCAACTTCAGCTACCGAGGTCGAAGGATAGAGTGGTCTAACTCTGTCCAGTACCTTGGAGTCAACTTGGATAGAGGTTTAACTTTTCGCCGGCACATCAGGGACCTTTCGGCAAAGGTACAGGGAGCAATTGCTTCCCTGTACCCAATGCTGGGGTCTACCTCGATGCCAGTCCGCATGAAGTTGTACCTCTTCCGAGCGCTGGTAATCCCGGTGATGCTATATGCCTGCGAGATCTGGGGCATGGCAGCAGACAGCTGTTTAGCATGGCTTCAACGTGCACAGAATAAAGGACTGCGGTCTATTTATTCTGTGGGACGTTATTTCCCTACCAGGTTGCTCCACGAAGCATCGGGTCTTCCATACGTGGAGGATGAAATTAGGCGCCGGGCTTCAAAATTATACGCAAGTTTACCATCTCACAGAAGCGCCCTTGTCAGATCACTGGGAAATTATGACCCCACTATACGCCGATCTAGACTGCATCGGGTCCCCCGTATGGCATGCGGGCACCCTAGATAACACAGGAGCTGAAACTATCAGCAGCTAAAGCTGAGCTCCTCATAATTCTTCCAAGCTGTTTGGCATCTAAATTTCTCCCCAACTAAATTACAAAATATTTAAAATAAAACAAAACGGGTGCTAAGTACTGCATCCTCTCTTTCAACCCGAAGGTACTTTGGTAACCTCAAAATTAACTCCCAATCAAAAACCTACATCACCTTTATCCTACATCTTTCAATAATAATCCTACCTGCGGTAAAACCCTTAATGGGTGGGCACGCAGCAAAAACCTTCTGGCTGTATACAGCCAGCCAGCACGAGCGAGCGAGAGCAGTAGACAGAGTTGTTATCGGAACTGATAATCGTGTGCCTGCAGCTGTGATTTGAAAGTGAACTCTTTTATTTGTGGTCGAGTGGCAGACGACTTTGAAGTTTGAATATGTGTATGCTACGTAATTCGGCTGCTCAGGGTTGTACAAAAAGTGTCTTTCTACGTAAATAAAATGCATTTTGAAATCATATAACCTGGACATTTAATTTACGAACCCAAAAAGTCACAATATACTTATACCTAATGTGAACGTAAAGAATAAATTTAAGATATTGCTCACCTGCTTATTAGAAGATGATTTCTTTGTCTTATTTCGGAGATCCAACATGCCCACTGAAGGTATTTGAAGGGCTGCAGTACTTGTACTGTGCATAGCGTATTCATTAGTCATTTAATTGAAGGCTGGTATGAATTGTTCGAATAGATAAATCCTGTTTAGATTAAATTAAGTTCAACTAGTATTTTAAATAAAGATACAATTATTGTTAAGGGACTTGTGGCCCCTATTGTTTAATGTATTTATTAATGCAGCAATTAAAAGAATAATTTTCAATTATTATGCATTTTTTTAATTGGGCTGATTGAAGATAAAATTAACACTTCCTTGAATTTAATATTATAATTAGTTGTATGAACTGTGTTAGATATTAGATGATTAGATAACTTTAGGCATAATAGCTTAATTCCTTTTGAGAGTTCATATTTAATAAGGGGATTATGACTTCAATGTTGTATTAAGGTTGGTTTTGGGTATATGTTTTCAATAACTGGGTTTGTTCATCTTTGAAAATCAGGTTGGCTTCCGCTTTTAGGATTATTGAATATCTTAGTACAAGAGGACCATATATTTAAAATAAATTTATAGTAATTGAACATTATTTTGGCAGAATTAGGTGCAATGAATATAGAATATGTAAATATGACTAATTAAGAAATAAATGTTTGGGTAAGAATTATTTGTATTTATATCAGTAGTATTGATTCTATTTATTTTTGCTAAATTTAGAGTAACCTATTTACTTTATTAGAGCAAAAACTATTTGTTTATATTAATTTACATAATAACCTAATAAAGTAGGCGTTGCAGAGATTTTAAAATTTTTAATGATGTTACTATGTTATTTTTTAAGCATATCAATCCTTTAATGTCAGATTACTTATTATGGTAATACATGTGTTCCAGTTTTTCAGATTTACTATCATTAACTTTATGAATAATAATACCAACTTACATGAGAGGTCAGATACTACTGATTTGGGTGTACACTTTCTAGTACACATTAGTAAATGAGCTCATACTTCAGTATTAGATGCCTGATCTTCTATGCTTTATTAGGGGGTTTATATGCTGCAGTCCAAAATGTGTATATAAAGCAATTAACTCTAAGTTTATTTTATTTTAATGTTTTGGTTAGATGTTATTCATTATTTAATTTCTTTATATTCAGATAGGGGTATGACTTTTACTGTTGTGTTTACCTTTATGTAATATTTACTTTGTATCATGTCTTGTTGAAAGATATCTGAGTCTACTTGTATTTGAAGATGGTGAATCAGAACTTTTTCAGGCTTTAGTGTGAGTTTGGGAGAGGAGGTTTAATTTTTTAAAGTAAATATTCAAAAATGTTAATTGTTATATATTAGTAGATAAGTTTTCTTGGATCTACTGAAATTTATTTAGATAACTTTTATTTTAAATGAAACTTTATTGCCTTTTTATACTTATGAGTTTGAGGTATCTCACAATGGGTTCAGTAATTAAAATTGGTTTACTTAGCATGGAAGGGATTCTTATCATTTTATTTCGTTCTCTTTTTAAGACTAACAGTTTTTCCTTCAAGGTTTACTAAAGAAAATAAGTTAATAAGCGATTTTACACATTTCATTATGATTTCAAGATAAGAGATCAAGCTCATTAAGAATAACTAAATCCTATATTAACACAATTTTACTAAATAGTGACATTGGGTTACTATTGTGTTTAGTTATTAATATCTAGCTTACCTCACTGTCAGCAGCTTCAGTTTTTTACATTAGTAATTGTGAATTGCTTGAAGTACTGAAATAGTCACCTTGTACGGGGTGAGTATGAATAGCTCAAGGAAGAGTAGATATTCTCTTGGTCAATTTAAATTTGTAAATAGTGACATTGTGTTACTATATTGTTAGGTATTCTTAATACTTAGCTTACTTTAATGTCAGCACCTTCAGCTTTTTCCATAAGTATAAGCTCATTATTCAAGTGTTTAATGTGTTAATTATTGACAAAGTATATCACCTCAGACTTTAATAATTAAAGGATTTTAAATACAGTAAAGAAAATACAGAATAGTTACTAATTTTCCTGTTAAAATATAAGGATCTTCAACAGGAGAGTCTTCATTTGTTATTAATAAAATAACAACTTGGTTTTGCAGATAATAATTTAGGAATTACTGTAGTTGGTACTTCCTAAGGCTATTTGGTCTCATAGTAAAGTATATCTTATGAATGCAGCTGCTGTTACTAAAAATGGTAAGTCTCCAAAGGTTCATATGTAATAGAGTTTATATGACCTCAAATATACCCCTTATCCAAAATATACATTAATACAAATAAAGAATGTAGAGGCAGCATTAGCATACAGCGTTTATAAGAGTCACCCATAATTTGCGTAACAACAAATATGTGCTGCCTGTAGAAATCTAAATCAAGATGTGTAGAATAATGTGTAGCAAAGAATAATCCTGTTGTAATTTGAATAATTATATATAAGATTAAGAAAATACTTCTTAGAGTAATAATAATTCATAATAATAAATATAAAATATCAAAGGATAATTAAAGTAAATTATAAATTTTTGATATTAATGATAAGACTGCTGTCCTCCTAGGTTTTAATAGAATAAGTTGTTTTTGGTTTATAAGTCAATGTACTATTTTAAGAAATTAATATGAAATGTTAAAAAGTAATACTTTATTTGACATATTTATTTGTATATAGGTATTTTTCTTCTGCGTGAGACCATTTTTTAACATCATTAATTGCAGAACTCTATATTGTAATTTTATTTACTATGTGGCATTATTATGTAATAATAAAACAGATGGAGACCGAGAAATCCCTGGTTTAAATCCCAGCTAAGTTATTGAATTCTGCAGTCTGACTGTACCTATCCAAGCCCTGTCCTACACACAGATGATGTGGCTTAACAAATAATCTCCAAAAATTGACCTAATAGTGATTTAAATTATGAAGCCTGAATTTAAAGCACAACAGCATAGTAAATTAGAACTAAAAGGAATGATCTCATTGTATATGAGAGTCCGTAGTGGTTTACCGGGAACAATACAAGTCATTTGAGGAACTTAGTGTCATATTAGCATGTTGCTCTGTTAGCTGAATGCTTAAAAGCAACTGGATGAACAGTACGAGATCTGTGGTTCAAATCCTTGCTATGGCATTGAATGTTTTACTCTGAACTCGACACATCCAAACTTTGTCCTACACACAGATAGCGAGAAAAACAATTAATTTCTATACTTCTTTATTTTTTGCAGTTTGTGAAGGGGCTTTATGGTCAATTATTTTACTATGTATAATCCAAAGTAAAGGAAATTATTATTGTAATTTATTTTGTTTGTTTCAATGTTAGGTTATAATTTGTAAATGGTATTTTTAATCCCTCTATATTTTATTAGTAATACTATTAATGGTAATTAATTCTGCAATTATTACTTCTTGCTCCTTTAAATTCATACTACTTTTTGTTATTGAAATACTTACTCAATATATATATATATTTGGGTATCAGTATTTGTCTTATTATTTGGCAATATTAAAATTCTGTATTCATGCTCTTATACTTATTGTAAGGTATTTGATAATTTGGTGTTCATTTTATAATACTTTATTTTTTTATGATTTTAATATTTAATATTGTGTTTCACTTTTTAAACATCAGTATAACTTCCTCCTATTTTATTTGTTTTTTACTTACTTTAATATTAAATTTATTATTAATTTTGATTTTTTGAAGAAGGACAATTTCGTATATTATTTTTAATTTTTGAATCATGTTATCAACCTGAATGTTGCAATCTAGTATTTATTTGCTTATTTAACATTGTGGCTGCAGGTATTAACTAGCTTTATAATAATTAAAGTAATTTAGCTTTTCCTTTTAGAATATACATATAACGGATTTTATAAATTTTACTGATATTTAAGAACAAATTTAGCAATTTCAGGAAAACTACATATATATTTAGTACATTGATCATTAACTAAAGCTTAGTGAGAAGCTGTGGTTGTGGGTTACTACAAGTTTTTGAATATTTAGTAGAACTTTGAATAGTAATTAACATATTAGTGCTGTATACTAGAATGGTAGGAGGATTTTTACTAGGACAGATACGTTTAAGTCAGGTTGATATTAACACTAATTGCTTATCCATCTGTAGCTCACATAGGATTAGTACAAGGAGGATTAAAAACATTTAATGTATAAGAATTTTATAAAATGTTTGTATTAATAAGCTCTCATGGTTTACGTTTTACTGTTGTATTTTGTTTGGTTAACATTAGTAATGAGTCTTTAGGAAGCCAGATTATATTAATTAATAAATTAGTAATCTTTGGTGATTTTAATATCATCCTGTAATATAATTGCACCTCCTTCTTTAAATTTATTAGGGGAAATTACGTTATTTCAGAATATAATAGGTTGAATGTGGATAGTGATAATATTTCTTATACTCATTCATGGAATTCATTATTTAGGTATTTATAGAAGAGTTAAATGTTATTGCTGTGGATATTAATTATTTATATTACTCCTATTATCTTTGAATATGTTAATTTTAAAAAGTGACGAACTAATTTTTAGTTTGTCTTACTTAATTGGTTAAATAAAAAATTATGATTTGTGTTGTAATACATATAAAAATTCATCTTATGTCAGGATATATTTTTAATTAGTATTGAGACTTTGTGGGTTCTTGAAATGAAAAGTCCAATTGCACCACTCAAAAATGTTCTTTATTTCCACCGACTTACAGTTAAACTCTTGCCAGTTACACAGAATTACGTAATGCACACAATTACGATTCACCAGTTCGTCCGTTACAATTTCACTTGCACTCGTAATTACGTACAATCCTCCGATGCACTCACACAGCCTTCTCGTCGTACACTAGCACGTCAAGCACTCACTGACTGACTGACTGACTGACTGACCGGATTCACTCACTGCAGCCCTTTTTATAGTGAAATCACCGTTTTCTAGACGTCTGTGGTTTCCGTGAAACCACGCGAAGGTTCCAGATGGCAGTTTAAGTGGGAAAAGAGGTGGCCAACAACAAATGACATTTCCCTAATCATCCCCCTCAGTTAGTGACAAAGATTAATGAGGTGGGCGTGGCGCGAACCCCGATCCTTTACGCAGCTGTCGTTTGTTGTGCTCCCCGGTAATTGGGTGACACTGCTGCCTCCTCAAAGCTGGTCGTCCCGAACGGCACCATCGTAGCGGGCTAGACGATCCAGGTGTACCAACAACATCTTCCCTCGGGGAACCTTTTGGATGCGGTAGACCACGTCGTTAATCCTCTTCACCACCCGGTACGGTCCTAGCCGTGGCTGCTGGAGCTTCGGGCAGCGTCCCTTTGTCCGGGCAGGATGGTACAACCAGACCAGGCCAACTTGCTGGAAACCTTGGCTGTTAGCTCGCCTGTCATACCTGGCCTTCATGCGGTCACTTGCCTTCTGGATGTTCTGCCGAGCCATCTCGTGCATGTCGTGGAGGTGGTCCACCAGGTTCTCCACATACTCGGTCGCCGGCTGCTTTGCCTCCGGAGGGCTTCCAAAAGCCAGGTCACAAGGGAGGCGTAACTCTCAGCCGAACATTAAGCTGGCTGGCATCATCCCAGTTGTATCGTGTGTAGACGAGCGGTAGGCCAGCAAGAACAGTGGTACCTTGACGTCCCAGTCTCGCTGATAGCTGGCCACGACCTTCCTCAGGTGTTCCTCTAAGGTCTTGATGTATCTTTCGACAATGCCATCAGACTGTGGATGTAGAGGCGTCGTGCGCGTCTTGTTCACCCCAAGTCTTTGTAGTGCCTCCTTCATTAGATTGGACTCAAGATTGGTACCCTGGTCACTGTGTAGCTCTAATGGCACCCCAAATCGACAGAACACTTGCTCCACGAGGCAGTCTGTGATTGTCTTTGCCTCTTGGTTTGGGATGGCATACACCTCCGGCCACTTGGTGAAGTAGTCCACGACCACCATTAGGTACTTGTTGCCTCGGTGGGAAACTGGGAACGGTCCAGCAATGTCAACGGCGATCCCTTCGAATGGCGCTCCGACGTTGTACTACTGCATGCGACCACAGCTCCTAGTCTGGGGGCCACGACTCGCCGCGCAACGTGACACTGACGGCACCATCTCTCAGCATCTGCTCGGAGTCTCAGCCAGTAGTAGCGCTGCCGCAGTTTGTCTATCGTTCGGTTCGCTCCCAGGTGTCCTCCCGAAGTACCGGCGGGCACTTCCTCCAAGACTTCCGGGACCTTACTCCGCGGAAGTACCAACTGTTCTCTCTGTGTCTTCCCATCTGGTGACTCCCATACCCGGAACAGCACGCCCTCTCTGCTCTTCAACGAGTCCCATTGGGCCCAGTACGACTTGTAGGCGGCGCTCCTCGGTGCGATGTCCTCCCAGGTTGGTTTCCTCCCTGCCTCCACTTCCCTCAAGAGTGGCCCCAAGTCTGCGTCCGCCAGCTGCTCCCTCCTCAGGCCTGCGCTATCCCAGCCGTCCGCAGGCACCGCCACAACTATGCGGACTGCTGCGGCACGCTCTTTCTCTTCCACTCTTGTGCACTGGCCGCACTCTTCTGGACAGGGGTTTCGGGACATGGCGTCTGCGTTACCGTGGCTCTTCCCTCTACGATGTTCCGAGTTGAAGTCGTATTCCTGCAGCCTCGGGATCCAACGTGCTGTCTGGCCTTCCAGGTTCTTAAAGCTCAATAGCCAGGTTAGGGCGGAATGGTCAGTCCTCAGGTGGAATGACTGACCGTACAGGTACTTGTGGAAGTGCTCCGAGGTCTTTACTACCACCAGTAGCTCTCGTCGGGTGACGCAGTAGTTCTTCTCTGCCTTGGATAGCGTCTTGCTGTAGTAGGCTATCACCCGCTCATGGCCGTCCTGGATCTGCGATAGGACACCTCCAATGTAATGGTCGCTAGCGTCGGTGTCCGAAATGAAGGCGTCACCCGGTTGTGGGAAACCCAAAATTGGACCACTGCACAGGGTCTCCTTTAGGTGCTGGAAAGCGTTTTCGGCGTCCCCTGTCCAAACATAAGGCCGGTGTTCCTCTGTCAGGCGGATGAGGGGTTTTGCGATGTTGGAGAACCCCTTTATGAAGCGGCGGTAATAACTGCACAGCCCCAGGATTCTGCGCAACTCTGTCTTATCCTTTGGGAGAGGCCAATCTCTCACAGCCTGTGTCTTCTCCGGGTCTGTGGCCACTCCGGTGGCTGAGAATATGTGGCCCAAGTAGTTCACTTCCTTGCGGAAGAGCTGGCACTTCTTCGCGTTCAGCTTCAATTTGGTCGCCTGCAGTCTCTGTAGCACCTTACTTAGATTCCCGAGGTGATCTTCAAAAGTCTTCCCGACGATGATGATATTGTCCAGGTATAGCAGGCAGGCATCCCTCTCATCACTGACTCCATTAGGCGTTGGAAGGTAGCTGGTGCGTTGCAGAGGCCAAAGGGCATAACCGTGAACTGCCAGAGCCCTTAGCCTGTCGAGAATGCGGTCTTCTCCTTGTCTCTTGGGTCTAGAGCTACCTGCCAGTAGCCCGACTTCAGGTCCAGGATCGAGAACTACTGTGCACCAGCTAGCGTGTCCAGCATGTCGTCAATCCGGGATAAGGGGAAACAGTCCTTCCGGGTGACAGCGTTCAACTTTCTGTAGTCTACGCAGAAGCGCAGCTCGCCATTGTTCTTTGTCACCCAGACTACAGGGGAACACCAAGGGCTGTCAGACTCTTCAATCACTCCCCTGGATCTCATGTCCTCCAGCATGTCTCGTACCGCCCCTTGAGTCGCCAGCGGAGCGCGTCTAGGTGGTTGCCGAATAGGCTGGGCGTCCCCGGTGTCGATGCGGTGTAGCACTTTGTCCGTACGGCCGTAGTCACTGTCACCTTGGCTGTAGACGCGCTGGTATCGTCTTAGCAGTAGTCGAACTCTCTCCAGTTGCTCTGCGGTGAGGTGGTCGGCCGCCCTCTCCAGTAAGCCTTCTAGTCAGGGCCCCAGGTTTTGCGTCGGCACCGGCTCCTGCGCCTTGTCGATTGCTGTTACGCTTACCACGGGCTCGCAGGTTCCCAACTCCGTCCCGGAATGGACGTCCTGATCGGTGTCCGTTGGATTTAGCAGTCTCACTGGCACCTCCTCTCGGCACGGCAGCAGTGCCCTGGCTACACATAGTCCGTGCACAGGCGCCTTCTGGTCCAGCATCAAGTTCCTGGTTCTCTGGCCTTCCAGTCGCGCCGTCCCCACCACCTCGCTCCTCGCGGGGACAACCACGTCTTCGTCCAAGACGACCCTGCAAATTCCCAGGCGATCTTCTGGTTGACGGTGTATAACCTCTTCTCCGTTAAGCCGCAGGACATTCTTGCCGACGTCGACCGTCGCCTCATGCGACACGGCTTTCCTCTTACCCAACCGTCCGCGATGAGGCTGGCATCAATACGCCGGCTGACGGCGCGCAGTGTCAATCGAGGGGATGGTGGTGATGGCGCCGACGTGCCCCTCTCCACGGCGGCCCTTACTCGTTTTCCGGCTGCTCTTCCTGGTTTAGGCAGTCTCTCTGCAGGTTTCCGGGCTGTCCACGCCCCCAACACAGGCCACTAGATGTTCGCCGGCGTCCCTCAGCTGGTCTTCTGTCTCCGGCGTAGCGGATATTCCTCGTTCTCGACGTCGGGATAGATGTTACTTTGGCCGCCTCCATCCCTAATGCCGCTGTCAGCGCCTCGTGGATGGTTTTATAATCGCCGAACATTAGGCGCTGACGAATCTCCGTGTCCCGTACCCCGTCGGCAAAGTTGTAGGCGGCTTCCCGGGATACGAACTCCAGTGGCATGTCAACCAAGGATTTGCTAGCCAGCTGCTCGATCGCTATGGGGAACTCCTGCAGCGTCTCCCCAGGCTTCTGTGACCTTGCCTTTAGCTGGCTGCGGTATGCTGCGGCTAAGCGGTGGTTCCCGAAACGATTCTCCAGGGCCTCCCAGATGTCCCTGTGCGCCGCCGTTGTCTGCACTGCGTTTAGGACTTCCGCGGCTCGTCCCTGGAGGCTGTCTATTAACTGTGTGGCCTCCTCATCCGGTGACCATCTGTTTTGCCTGGCCACTGTGTCGAACTGGCGGCGGAAGACTTCAAACGTTGACGCGCCCTCATACTTGGGAGGTTTGAAACGCGCAGATGTTGTGTCGCATCCCGGCGCGTCGGTCTTCAAATCCTTCAGCTTTCTGCCGACGACGTCCTCCAACATGGCGTTCAGGGACTCGACGCTGCTGTCGACCTTTCCCTCCAGGTTGTTTACGTGGTTTGCAAGGTCTTCGACGTCTTCCACGACGGCGTTCAGGGTCTTGGCGTTATTGTCGGCCTTTTCCTCTTAATCATTAAGGCGGTCGTCTACTTGACCCATCCGCTTGCCCAGCTTCGTGACGTCATCCCTCACGCCGGCCAACTGTTCCTCAAATTTGGCGGCGAGAACCTCGTGCTCCTCCTTCATTTCCGTGGCCAGACTGTTGTTCGCTGCCCTCATTTCTGTGGTCAATTCGGTCTTTATTTCTTCCATCTTCTCGGTGATGCTGTCGTTGGCCGTCTTTATTTCTGCCAGTTCCGCCTTCATTTCCATCATCTTCTCCAAAATCTTTTCCAATGCCGCGTCCATGTTTGTAATGTTCGGTGAAGTTGTCGTCCCGCTTCCTGACACCAGTGTGACTTTGTGGGTTCGTGAAATGAAAATTCCAATTGCACCACTCAAAAATGTTCTTTACTTCCACCGACTTACAGTTAAACTCTAGCCAATTACACAGAATTACGTAATGCACACAATTACGATTCACCAGTTCGTCCGTTACAATTTCACTTGCGCTCGTAATTACGTACAATCCTCCGATGCACTCACACAGCCTTCTCGTCGTACACTAGCACGTCAAGCACTGACTGACTGACTGACTGACCGGATTCACTCACTGCAGCCCTTTTTATAGGGAAATCACTGTTTTCTAGACGTCTCTGGTTTCCGTGAATCCACGTGAAGGTTCCAGATGGCATTGAGAGTGGGAAAAGAGGCAGCCAACGACAAATTACATTTCCCTAATCATCCGCCTCAGTTAGTGACAGAGATTAATGAGGTGGGCGTGGCGCGGACCCCGACCCCTTACGCAGCTGTCGTTTGTTGTGCTTCCCCATATTGGGTGACAGTATTTATTAATATATTTGCTGAGATTATTTACTTCATAATACATTCCCCGTAGGGGAAGGGATCCGTCTCTTTCAGCTGCCAAAGTGCGGGCGCTGCGGACCCTTAGCACTCGTGGTACCTCTGACGTTACTGGGGGAACCTCGGGCCGAACAGCCGAGCCCTTCCTTCGGCAGTTGTTCGGATTGGGATGGCTTCGAGGGGGCACTGTGTTCCCGATACCCGTGGGAGATTGGGTACGTCTTCGGACGATGTTGAGGGTAGCCATTAAGTTTTCGGGTACTAGCCTGCTAGGCTAGTAGAAGGTGTGCTAGATCACCAGGCGGCCCCACCGAGGTTTTTCGGTAGTCTTCACCTTAAGTGGTGACGCGCGTAAATGGCGAATCCACTTCCATCCCGTCTTGTGTCCCTAGGACCAGATGGGGGGGGGGCTTGTTAGTCTCTAGGTCTTGCCCTATGGAAAGCACCTCGGAGGACGCCGAGCGCCCTTTGGGACAGCTCGGATACTCCCTGGTTGAAGGAGGCCTGGGTCTTGTTCCTACGGGTTCAGGGCTAATGGGAGTAGTCCTCTGGACACAAACTTCATAATACATTATATTATAATTCATTTGATATATTATATTGACTGAGAAATTGTTACAATAGACTTTACTTCTGTTGTTATAACCTTATTCTTGGATTAAATATCATTATTATTCATAAGACCTGTTATATAAATTACATTTTATTTCTTTTATATAGTGAGGATTATATATTGGGAGATGTTATCCTTAATCATTTTATGTCTTTGGTTTTAATATTTGCTTTATCAATAATATTTTTAATTATTAATCCTAATTTAATTAGTATTTAGATCGCTTGTGATGGTTGGGGCAAGTTTATTATTGTTTAGCTATTTATTTTAGAATGTAAAGGCTTATAATGCTAGAACAATAACTACTTTATCTAATTGGACTGGATGTAGCTTTATTGGTAGCTGTTGCATTACTATTGAGATTCTAAAGAATAAATTATATTTAACATTTGAATTTTAGAGTGAGAAGGTACTGCCTATCCCCGTAATGCTATTTCCACGATATTTGGGTGCACATTACTAAGAAATTATTATTGAAATGTACATGAAAAATTTCAGAAATGTTCTTAAAAACTTTATTTTGAACAATGCCTACCATTATTTAAAAATTTTGTACTGATAATTTGTTATAATTGTTTAGTTTTTTTAAAAAAATAAGCACTGAAATTTCACATAATTGTATTTTTTTAAACGAGTATTATGAATCTTAGCGAAAAATCCTTTCTTATTAATATTCTTATAAGTCTGCTTAATGCACACAAAAAGTGCATATATTTTGGTTCAATATTTTTTTAAAATGTTTACCGGAATCCGAATCTGATTGTGTAGTCAAAAATCTTGACGACCATCTTGATCATCGACCAACATGGAGTATATATATATATATATCACCAACAAACTTAACCAAGGCTATACTCGCCTTCACAAGTTGTATCGCGTCCTCAACCTCAAGTCCTCTCTATGAGTTGAATGTACGCTGTTACTATACAAGAGTATTCTACGACCACTTCTTCTATATGCCAGTCCTGTACGGGGAAGTGCTTCACCTACTCATATTCATCGACTCCAGGTGTTTCAAAACAAGATACTGCGATTGTCTGTGAATGCCCCGTGGTACATCCGCAATGCACAGTTACGCAGAGAATTGGGCATTGTCAGCATAAATGAATACATCTATACAATTAAAAGAAGATTCATTGCTCACCTTCTCACCTTCCTCATGTATCAGGTGCTCTATTCTTTCAACTGGGAAACTGCCCAGATGATGCACCAAGCCTGAGGACACGCTCTTATTTCTATAAAGTATCAATTCTCTAGTGCTGAAGTTACGTAATTAATATTTCCACAAATCAGTTCAGTTTGCTTGAGAACTCCAAAACGAGTATCCTCTTCCATTGTATTCTTCATTTTTAATCTTTATCTGTAGCTCCGCAATTTGTATAGAACTGACTGTGCTGTTCAATGGATTAACAGGGCTAATTTTACATAGAAAATATTGAGAAAAGTTTTATTTTTTGAAAATCTATATCACGATTTTATTCTTATTACCATATGTTTAAAAAACTTTATTGACAAATAAAGTTTTCATCTTTAATTTTCTAGAAATAGCGATTGAGCTCTTTTTCATTCTGAATGAATTTGGCACATCCAAGAAATCGTAATAAATGGGCAAATCTTGTACCATAGAAAAGGTTATTCTCGGGAAATATCACTATTAGGTGACTGCTATTGCATTCGTTCATTCATTCATTCATTCTGTTATTTATTTGTGTGTGGTGTTTGTGTGTGTGTGTGTGTGTGTGTGTGTGTGTGTGCGTGTGTGGCTTGTCTCATAGAGCCGTGTTAGTGGTTCCGCTTACTTGGCTGGAGACCCAGGTTAGATTCCCTGGGAATTTTCTTCCGCTGGGAGAAATAGGCTTGAGTGCACTCAAGCGTCCCTGTTTGATATATTTGTGAAGAATCGATTGATGAATGGGATATTGCGCCACATTGTTAGATATTTCTCATACATTTCAAAGGTATTCGTTTTTAATAGTTTGAATTTTCTAACACTTACACCTTTCTCAAATGGAAAGTTATTATTGGCTAATTTCTTCCTGATAATCAAAGGGAACATTAAAGGTCGCTACATAATGACTTACCCTTAAAGGACATGGCCATCGCTAAAGGATTCTGTATTTATCTATTTCTATTGTAAATAAAGGGAAGTGAGTAATAAATAAAACCAAGTATACAGATGTCTGTTTCGATAAAATTATATACAAAAGATTGAGTGGAAAAAATCATTTGAGTGCAACACATTAGACTTTAATACACAGCTCTAACGATTTCAATTAAAATACCTATGTGTTTGGGCAATAGATATGTGTAGACGTGGAAGTGAATGTCCAACGAAACTCTTTATCCGAAATGAATTTATGTAGCCAGGAAACCATAATAAACACGCATACAACTTACATCAGAAAATCATTAGAGGAACTAAAATTTGTTATTCGCTACTTTTATTGAGGCTATCCGTTCTCAAAACATTTTTTTCTGTTCGTCTCAAAATTAAAACGTAATTCCTTGTTGTTTTCCTTTCCAAAGTATTATTATTACCCCTCTGGAATTTGTTCCTGTACCTCCAATAAACATCTACATGATTTTGTGTATAACTAAGGCTTAATTTAAATCATTCAAACGGAAAGAAATTAGGAGCCATATCATTTTATTAGAATAAGCATTTCAATGCACATATACTATAAAGAACCGGGATGCCTGCAAATTCTTAACTCGTAGAGGCAGTTGACTTTATTCTTCTGCTTTTGTTTCAAGTCTGTATTAAAAATTAAAGATAGAAAGAACGAGCGAAAAAAAGAAAAGACACCTATTGTTTTACATTCCTATTCCACTCTGCGGAGCAGTGGATATGCTTTTGGTGCAGATTCTACAGAGTAGTCTTTTGGAAGCTAATTTACTTAATCTAGCACATACATATTAACTAGCGATGATAATGTGTTCCTATCAATTTTTCGAGGCCGATATTATCCTTCAAATATATGTTTTAAATATCCTCATAATATAAAAAGTCATTTATACAGAAAAGGCAGCGTGTGTATATACGGGTGTATGGGTGTGTGGCTGCGGACAGCGCAAATCAAAAGCGAAATGTTGATTGAGCATAAAATATGGAATATAAGTTCAGTAGCATGCAAGTTTAATTTGAATTTTAAGTATAGATTAAATGTAGATTAAATATAGATTAATTTAAGTATTATAGAATTATTATTTTTCAGCCATTGATTAGATAGTACAATTTTTATTAAAGCATAATATAGGTTTCCTGCACCAACAAGATATTCAGGAAAAGCAACCATTGCAAAGTACCCTTTACTTAACACAATTTTGCAGCACTTTGATTTTACAAACAATGATGCTAGCAATTGTGGTGAAATTATCGCACCCTGAAGGTATTTTCATGACAAATGAAATACTGTTCGCCAGTGCAAAAAATGTCCCTGACAGGAATGTGCTACCCTTACACAGTGCGACGAGGACAGCGAAAGTTTGTGATAGAGAATATATAGCACACAAGGAGTAGAACCGTTAAAAACATGCGCCCAATTCACTCAGTACACTAAAACTGAGAAGATTTATTCTCAAAAATACAAGGTGTCAGAATGTTTTTGAATAGGCTGTAGGTCAACTGACCAGAATGTCATAAACACTATCAGACAGGGTATCGGAACAGTGCCTAACTACCTGGCTTCTCATTCCCATGAGACATTCTTTCCTGTGGCAAACTGTATATATTCTGAATTTTCTGGAAGTGTCCCCAGAAATCCCCTTCATCTTGGATGGCACAATCTTGCTACAAAAAATAATTTATGTCAAAAACATGGAGTGAACAATTTTCAAGATGTTCCTCTATTGCTCGAATGTTCGAATATTTATAATTTTTTATGTCCTGGACAAGCAAAGATGCTGCAAATTCAAAGTCATCATACAGTGACCAACTCTTTAAGGACTTCTTTATACCTTAAACTTCTCGTATTCCCTTTTCCCCAATTCCAAAAGTACGTATAAGATAAATATATAATAACACAATTTCTACAAACGTTTATCTTGATTAACATGAGCTGGATAGAAACACACGCTTCTTAAGAAGGGTTTATTCAAGAATAGGGGGTCATATGAGTGAAATACATTAGATTTCGTTTAAATATATTTCATACTAGTCGAGATATTCATTTCTAGAACTGGTTTTGTTAGATATTTCACTATAGGTACAAGGCCAATGAAAGAAACAAAATCATCGGCCATTTGTTATCGCACCTCAGTGGTAAAACGCACGTTTCAAACCCCAGTATGTAGTCATACCTCCGCGGGGTTCAATTCGCCGAAACGCTGAGAGATGCACTTCGAAACGTCGGTAGTAATGTGAAAGAAGCGCAAGGAAATCACTGCTGCTCGTCCGGGCGCTCTAAATGCCGCCGATACTGCTGTCACCCGAAACCTACTTCAACTGTCGCATCACAGCCATATATCACTGCCCAGCCGGCACCGAAAACCACGGGGATGAGAAAGATAGCCAAAGCCTTCTGGCGGCAATTCCCCTGGAGGCAACGTCATTGCTACCACAATCCAATTTCTCACATTTTCATATCTGACTCAGCGCTGGACGCCACAACCAGCATCGAAGTCCTCCCTTCCTCTGGCCAGCTAGCTTCATCTCCACGCTCATCATGCCACTGGACACCGCAATCCTGCCCGTACCGCAGTCATCTTCTCAGGCAACCGCCTCTGCAGCTCCAGTAGAGCATCAGCAATCGCCACGGATACAGACACCGCAACTCGAAAACCATCCGTGACTCGAAGACTGCAGTTATCCAGGGTGTTTCAAGAGATCCTTCACTGGAATAACTACTCCCCGCCACTAAAGCAGTCGTCCTGTGTTATAAGTGCCACAGGAGTCCATACACACAGAGCAGTTTCCAAACTGGTACGCTTGCAGATGGCTGACAATGATTAGCATCAGGCAGCCTTGGGTGTCCTTCTTTGGTCGGTGCTTACGCATCGAGGCCAGCGGGATGGACTGCCGGAATCCCTGCACGATGCTACCTTCTGCGCCGACCCACCTAAGTGTCACTCTATATGTGCTCCTTGATTAACCGCCGCGGTTCCCTAGGCACACGACCTAGGAAACCGCGCACGATACTGTGCTTTCTGCAATGACTTCGGGTACTTTACATGCCATGCGCAGTGCCGATACTATCCAAGCCGCTAACTCTCGTACGACTACACCTGAAGAATGAACCGACAACGTAACGGGAGAAGCCCTTTAGTATATTAGCCCGCCTTGGTAGCGTGATGGTAGCATGTCTGCCTCACGTTCAAGTTCGAGTTCGAATCTCGGTCAGGGTGAGTTACCTGTATAAGGTTTTTTCCGGGGTTTTCCCTTATCCTGCAAGACGAATGTCGGGTAACTCTAAGCTCCATGTACCCCGGACTCATTTGAGCATCAGTTCATCCATTGCGTTCATCGTCCGATATTACTTAACGTTGGAGGGCATAAATTACCAAAAAAAACTTTAGTATGTTCGTCTTGCGTTATGAACATAAATGCCCGTATGACGAACATCGAAGGACGCATGACGGCCTCACCGCCACTTGACCAGCTATTCAGTCCTCCAGGGACGACATCCTCCATGTGAACTAGAAGGTACTGAACTTCAATCCACACATCATCAGCAACACCTCCGTCAACAACGTACTATTCCAATTCTGTCTTTTCTTCAGGATCACAGGACCAGCTCAACACCTTTGGCACTATAGCAGCGGAAAGCACACCAATACAGCCAAATTACAGTGGCACATGCATCATCCACATATAAAAAAATAGACTCCGAGGACTTTAGTAGACAGCCTTCAGGGTTACTAAACTCCATCTCTTAGAGAAGACAGCCGACTTCTCTACCCTACACACCTCATTGTGAAACAAAAGCGACATAACTCCACCAACATTACATCCATACTTGTCCAACAGCACTAGAACCTCAGAAGATTGAGTTCGCTCTGAATATTAACCGCACTTCATTGAAGGAGAGGATCTCAAACAAGCAATCACAAGAAAACTGTCAAGCATACCAACACTACTTCAGAACTTGGCTTATAAACATCCCGAAACATGCACGTACCTGCATATGTCAACAGATATATGTAGGAAATGCAGGAATTTCCCAAATAAACCATTCCTGTAGCTTACCAAATGCAGTCAGGCCTTAAGCATGGCTATCTCTCAAGCATTCATTCTTCACCCGCTGCCCGCGAACATCACACAGCTAGATAATAATTGATGATCAGCTGTGTAAAAGTGAGTCATTGTATGCTGGCCACGAAATCCCTTACTCCTTGAAAGTGACAAAATATTAATGATTCAAACCAATGTCAACGAATACATCTGTGTAGTGTTTAACTGCCACTTTTGCTACTTACGGCAGCGCAGGTGGTGACGCTGATGACACATGAGATTAAAATGGACCAACGGTGGAATGAGATGGCGGGGGAAACCGTAGATCCCAAAGAAAACCAGCCCCAGCACCGTGTTTTGCATCACAAATCTCACTTTTCTGTCCCCTGAGATCGAACCACTAGGCTCTCACCAAGGTGGCCCCTGGGATCGAACCGGGGCCACCTTGGTGAGAGCCTAGTGGTTCGATCCCAGGTGATCTCAAATTATATAGGAAAATTTACAATGATTATGATATAATGAAGTTACAGCAAGATCTGGATAATGTTTATAAATGGAGCTTGAAAAATAAACTTCATTTAAATATTAAAAATGTTTCTTTATCATCTTTACTAGAAAGAAGCACTACTTAAATTTTAATTCTAATTTATACAATTTTCCACTAGCTAGAGTGAATTTCATAAGTGATTTAGGTGTTACCATGACCCAAGACTTATGTTTTAGTCAACACATTGCAATTATAACTAACAACACTCTCAAAAAATTGCATTTTGTATTCATCTCCGAGACTTAAATGATACTGAAGTTACGTTAATTTTATACAAAAGCCTTGTTCGAAGTAACTTGGAATGTGCCTCAGTTGTATGGTCACCTATGTTTAAATGTTATAACGGTCACCTGTAGAAAATTCAGAAAAGAATTCTGATATATATACCACAAAACCTACGGCGTCTTCATTTATAATCAGTGTATGCCATATATGCAACTGCTAAAGGAATTCAAAATAATGTCACTCTCTCTTCGTAGAGAATTACTTAGTCAAATTAATTTTAATGCCAGCATTCTAAATTTTAGAAACCGTCCATTGCTCCAGCTTAGAACACCAAAAACGCCATCGCATAAAAATTCCCCTATTATAATGTTATGCGACAAGTATAACGAACTCTGTTCTAAAATAGAACTCGATCCTAGCTTTTCCTACAAGCATTTTAAGGAATTACAGGAATTAACGGCTTGTGATTTTCAATTGTGTTATTTATGTTTTATGTTTAACGATAAAAAAGCTACCAATGTCTAATCTTCGATTACACACACACACACACACACACACACACACACACACACACACACACACACACACACACATATATATATATATATATATATATATATATATATATATATATATATATATATATATAGTCTTAGTTTTTTTGTATTCTTGTTTGTTACTCTTTGTATTGCACTTAAATTTGTATGTGTTTAATCTTAGGTTTTTGTGTTACATTTTGCATTGTCGTTTTTCATAATTTTATATTTAGATATGTTTAAGCCATGTTTGTAAATTTTATGTATGCAGCTATTGTAATCTGAGCATTGCTCTGTTGTAGCACAAATAAATACATTTGTGGTGTACAATTAGGTGCTGGGGCGGGTTTTCTTCGGGATATCCGGTTGCCCCGCCATTTCATTCCACCGATGGTCCATTTTCATCTCACGTATCATCAGTATCGCCGCCTACAGTGCCGTATTTAGTAAGAGTATCAGTTAAACACTACACAGTTTATTTCATTTTACTTACACAATGTAACATCATAGCGAAATACGCCTACGTAACCTCTTGTTCCTGACTAACTGAACAGTCAAACCCAGGACGTCTCTATCTTGGAATAATGGCACTAACTGCACGTTACCAAGGTTTTCGACAACTCTCTCCCAGAAAGGCACTTTTTTGTCTCAGAGGAAACGCTGGCTCACTGACTTGCTCACTTACGTGCTCAAAGACTTCCTTGTATAGCGTGGGAAGTATCCACGCAGTACCAAACTTTTCGCGACAGGTTTCAGACGTTTCGTCTAGGAGGCGATAGCGCTTATTTTGTATACCCTAGGCAAACATACTGCTTATCTGTTTTCATTTCAACTGCTTGGTGTAGATACCTCGATTGCCTTGCGCCATAACTGTTGAACTACAATATACAGACCATACTTTGTTGATAAAATAAAACGTTTAGAAACAAATTTCTAGTTACAGAGTAGCTCCTAGTCTTCATTTCAGTTCCGCTACTTATATACATAATCATTAATACAGATATACACGCACACACACTCATTCATCAAAGATTTTTCTAATAATTGCTTATTTCTTATTCATGGCGCTTTAAATAATGCACTTCATTGGACTACTGATATTTTATTTGTGGGCGAAATGCAATACTTCTACGTATTACGTAGGTGGGTGAGACAATATGCTGTATTATGCATTGCAGTTATTTCAGAAAATGCAATTGCTTGTTTGAAGCACCACGTAAATAACATTTATGTTATGACTAGAAGTACAGAAGGCAGAAATGCTTCACTATTCAACAGGATAATACGAGCGGGACTGGGTTTCTGCTGGTGTATAAATATATGAGATTATAAGTTGCAGAAGCAGAGGTCCAGAAAGTGTAATGAGCATCCTAGCAGAAATGACGTCAACACTGTTAGTTTGCACCACAAATTACATTTGAACATTAATGATTTAAGTTTCTAATACGACCAGCAGGATGCGTGCCATGGAATCCACAACATAATTAACTGCGCTACTTATTAGGGCAGTAGAGTGGATGCGGCAGCCATGTCGAGCACATCAGCAGTAGCAATGTTGGGCAAAGAAAAGAATTCCTCGTGTAATCGCGGCATACCGCAAATCCTGCACAAACGAGCCGGAAGTTTGACCCCAGGACCCCCTTTTGTGTGTGATGTCGCCATTCTCCACACATCACGTCGAGGGCTTTGATCCGTCTTTTGTTCAATTTATCCTATCCCAGCAGATTACTAGCAAAATAATTTTGGCTAAGTGCGATCACTAAACAGCGGTTTTCGCTCTCCAAGTCTTGCTAAACCAATCACGGATCGTGTTACATCAGCACCAGTTGTTTTGACAGTATATAGTATTGAAAATCTGTGTCATTCTGTCAAGAGGTTCAATACTCCGGTTTCAGCCAGCATGCTGAAGTTCTTAAAAGACTGTGTTTTAATGTTCTGGTTGATAAAATACATATCAGTGTTTGTGAAAATTAACATGAAATTAGTTATTATTGAATGCTACAATCAACCAAAGTCTTTGTAGTAGTGACGTAACTGAGTTACCTACACCTTCTGTTCGGATTTCTCCTTGGTTTTTGGAATGTTCTTCGGGAATGTGCTTCGGGAACTGTGAGCAGAGGTAGGCCATAGGTCTTTTAAATTCAAGCAGATTCAAGATTTACTTTTAAATAATAATAATAATAATAATAATAATAATAATAATAATAATAATAATAATAATAATAATAATAATAATAATAATAATAATAATAATAATAATAATAATAATAATAATAATAATAATAATAATAATAATAATAATAATAATAATAATAATAATAATAATAATAATAATAATAATAATAATAATAATAATAATAATAATAATAATAATAATAATAATAATAATAATAATAATAATAATAATAATAATAATAATAATAATAATAATAATAATAATAATAATAATAATAATAATAATAATAATAATAATAATAATAATAATAATAATAATAATAATAATAATAATAATAATAATAATAATAATAATAATAATAATAATAATAATAATAATAATAATAATAATAATAATAATAATAATAATAATAATAAAAATAATAATAATAATAATAATAATAATAATAATAATAATAATAATAATAATAATAATAATAATAATAATAATAATAATAATAATAATAATAATAATAACAATAATAATAATAACAACAATAATAACAATAACAACAACAATAACAATAACAACAACAATAACAATAACAATAACAATAACAATAACAATAACAATAACAATAACAATAACAATAACAATAACAATAACAATAACAATAACAATAACAATAACAACAATAACAATAACAACAATAACAATAACAATAATAATAATAATAATAATAATAATAATAATAATAATAATAATAATAATAATAATAATAATAATAATAATAATAATAATAATAATAATAATAATAATAATAATAATAATAATAATAATAATAATAATAATAATAATAATAATAATAATAATAATAATAATAATAATAATAATAATAATAATAATAATAATAATAATAATAATAATAATAATAATAATAATAATAATAATAATAATAATAATAATAATAATAATAATAATAATAATAATAATAATAATAATAATAATAATAATAATAATAATAATAATAATAATAATAATAATAATAATAATAATAATAATAATAATAATAATAATAATAATAATAATAATAATAATAATAATAATAATAATAATAATAATAATAATAATAATAATAATAATAATAATAATAATAATAATAATAATAATAATAATAATAATAATAATAATAATAATAATAATAATAATAATAATAATCATCACCATCATCATCATAATAATAGTGTGCATTTGCATTTTCATTCACCAGGGTTGGATTATATTCAGTGGTGTAACCAACGATCACTAGAACTGACATTTTTATTCTTTTCTTTTGCCCCAGAAAGCTTATAATTAAAACAGAGTGAATGTGGGTATTTCCTTAACAAAGGCAATTTCGTGATACTTTTCCGAAGGGATGTCACAGAGAAACCAGTTGGTGTTAACTCGTCTTTCACTTTCGGTAGATGACATATTTGTTCCTTGAGCTTAGGAGCTATCGGCAGGCGCGTTAACAGCAACTGGTTTCTCTGTGACATCCCTTCGAAAAAGTATCACGAAATTGCCTATGTAACGAAAATACCTAACTTTACCCTACTCATTGCTGCAACAGTCGATCATGTAGCATCTTATTTAGACGATTGTCCATTTCTTCATTAAGGCTCAGAAGCTGAGATCTCTGGACTTAAACGACAGTATAAACAAAGGTGTTTTAGACCCTAAATAAAATATACAAAAAAAGCTCTTATGAAAATGTAATGCTGTGACTCCCAATAGCACAACTCAAAAACGAAATGGCAGATGTATACCATATTCGGTATTTATGCTTAATACCTTCCAAAGAAACGACATAATAGTTTTTAAGAAAACAGCCGCAAATTAAATCATGTGCTTTACAAGGAAAATATTTCGAAAGCTTACGATTTTAGTCGAATCGCTCTAACGACCTGTATCAAAACATCTACTCTTTATTTCTCTTAAGTTTCTCAGCAAACTTTTGAAACACTCTGTGTAATTACATAGGAGAAAGGTGGTGCGTTGCAATTATAGTTGATTTGCTTATTTAAACGGATAGCACTTCCCTTGAACAACATTCCTCCTGAGAAGTATATGACTGAACTGTAATGCTTTCGTCCTTGGTCATCGATTTAAGATCTCAGAGCACTAATGGTTTAGAGAGAATTTTTTAAGGACTCCTACCCAACTGTGAAATTTAAGACATTCAACATTTCTCATGGATGCATCAGCTGTTAGTATTTAACGTATAAAATGTAAACCAAATTTCACGCTTAGTTTGAATTTAGGATATTTAATATTTTCATGCATTTAAACCGAAAAGTGAATAGTATGGAAAAATTTGCAGATAAGAATATGTGGCAAATGAAAAGCTAGGAAGTTAGAAACGATTGCTCTAAAATAATACTATTTATGACTTAATGCTGTTCTTCGTCTGCTCCTCTGCAGTTAATTTAGTATTAAAGGTTTCTAATAAGGCTTCTATTGAACGGTCGGTTTAACTTAATGTTTGCAATACTTGAGGACTGCAGTAGAGCTTTATAGGAAGCTAAAGCTACCTATATTTAAATACTTCTAGATGGTGTTTCAAAACGACAACGTACGAATCTATAGAAGTAGTTGCTCAGTTTCTCTGTGACACATACAGATAGCTTTACCGCCAACACAGCCGCATAAAAATGCCCCAGAATGAGTGTAGGTTAGGCAGTGACAGGAACAATGAAGCATGCCTCACACTGTAGGAGTTCGCAGGAATAGGTCACACGCCGTACCGCGTGCTGTAACTGTTTGTCAATATACCAGCATACTCCGAAGTCGCTTTCTACTATTATGAATTTCTTTGGTTTATGAAACCTCAATAAAAGGGTATTGCTTAATTATTGCTTATGAGTGTTTAACGTGTTCCAACATTCCGTTATAGCACACATGATGGCAAATAAGCTGGTGGACATATGAAACTTATACCCTCTAGAGGGAAATTAATGTTAGTGAAGTTGAGGATGGAAATATTAAATGATAAACAGAACAGGAAACAACATCAAAGAATTGTAGAAAAATTAACCAAAATTAAATGGCTTATATAGTGAGATGAGCATTTTATTTCACGTGTCCGATAATACTGAATAAAGCATTTGTAACTGAAAAGGAAGCTGTTGATATTTACAGTAAGTGGTTGAAAGTATTGTACCAAGATCATAACAAAATGCTCTGAAGTGAAACAAATAAATATTATCATTGATGTAACTATTTTTCCAAGTCATATTTTTAATGAAACCAAAATAATCGTGCGTTCCTTGAGCTCCCTTCAGCTCTTCCATTAATCAAAACCACATCCGTCATTTCGGCGTTCGTATAGCGCTCCATATTGCTTGGGTTTGCTATCTAAATACGCGCAAAATCCTCCCCCATAGGACGGAAAGTGTAGTTTTACAATGAAGAGCAACCTTGCAACTGTCCGAGTTATTAGTCGAAATTTGCACAAATATCTGCCCTTTGCCCCTTTATCTGAAAGGTAGGCTAGGGTCGCTGATAAAGAGCAAGGAGCAATGCTTTTGTTTTCGGGGCCGGTGCGTCCCATTAACAACTTTGGAAGTTCGCACACCAGTGGTTCCTGCGCTGCCTAATCACAAAATCATGTGATATTTAATGCTGCATAAAATTATACCTAACAGAATTTCGAAGCTGCGACAGCGAAATTCGAGCTATACTGGTCGCGAATCTAGAAAGTGATTTGTCATTTCGTCCGGAGAAACAGGCGACGTTTCCGCTTATTACGTGGAGAGCGCGACAGCACTACGCGTGCGAGGGTGATTCAGTTGCGACTGCAGTGGGTATTTTATTACTATTATTGTTATTATTAATTAGTTATAGTGTTGTACAGAAAGACAATAGTGCAGTCGTGGATCTACATGCAAACGCCAGAGCATGCAAGAACACATAAATGTAAAGATCATCGTAACAAAAGAGGCATTCCTGTGAGATTTTGATGCTTATTGAAGTGGGAAATTGCCGGTTACATAATTTTTCCCGGGAGTTTCTAATTTATACCCCGATATCTAACTTTCTTCTTTAAAATACGTTTCTTTCCCAGTCTTAACCTTAATGCCCTTACTGATACCTACAGCACGGGAAGTCCTATCAAGCACTTAGAGAATGCAATACTAGACTCTCCTTTCAATTTCTCCTCATCGAAGTATTCTCCCACAGAGCATATTATTTCCCGTGTATGTCCTTTATTTGGAATACCTTTACCAAATATAGTTTTATTTGGTTCCCGAGCACGTTCAGGTTTTCGCTTGTCACTATACTTAGACATAATTAAACATTCATTAAACACAATTGCAAACGATCACAACACGCGCTCAGATACACGTAAACCAATGCAAAATGCCACAAATAAAATGCAAAGTAACTTGCCAGTACAGGATCTCTAACTGTGAGAGCATTCTGTTTATGCAGCGTTATCAGAAGAGAAATAAAAACCTAGGTATTGTATTCACTGCAGCGTTTGTTTAATTCGCTCGCCCGCGTCATGCTAAGCACGTGTTAGAGTATCGGCAACCAAGGTTTAGCGTCTAACGTTGTCATGGAAACGTCTCCACTCTAATTGGTCATTTTAATCGTTACTATGACAACCGTTATGACGTACTCAACCCCTCCCATTTATTTGGACCGTTATTCCATGTGGTTACTAACTGTCAATCATATTCTGGTTTGGCGACCAGTATAGTTAAATTATAAACTAAGTAACGTCTATAATCGTTCGGTGTCGTTTTGAAACAATCTGTATAACATGATTTATTCTGTTATACAGCTATAAAATCCACATGAATCTAAAGTAGAAGTTTTACTATGTTCAATAATGCAAAAACGTATTTCTCTGAAAGTTCTTAGACGTTTTTCACAATTTGATACAGTTAACTTAGGTCTTAAATTTCCTTCGAAAATGAACTAATAAATATGGTTATAAATATAAGGTAATCAACACATTGGTTGGAGAGTATTATTAGCAGGAAGCAAGAAATACTCAAGTTATACAGTGAAAACACCTAAGATGCTTGGTTTACTGCTAGCATTCGGGCAAGATGTACTTCAAACTCTGCATTTGATCCTCATGTTGTTAATCCTATTAGAGGCAAAGGCGCTTTTCTCGAGGCGGTGTTGTGTACTTCTTGTGAAAGTCTTGTTGAGGTGGGTTAGGATTTCCCCCTACTTGAAATAATGCTCTAGTGAAGTAGGTATTATGCTGAACTAAGGAAAGCAACTTTTGCATTTAGCGCTAAATTCTATACCTGAATTAAATGCTCTTTCTTCCGATATAAATAACAACACAGCAAATATATTTGGGGAGAAAATGCGTTCACCTACATAAACAAGTTAAACTGAACCTTACGCCACTCTCTCTTCATTAATTTTTGTAATATTTCTCCAAAGTGAATGTACCATTTCTCTGCTCTCAAATTAGATTTTTCAGTGGAAATTTAAGAGGCGTCCTAGAGAGCTATACAACGGCTGAAGTATCCAAAACCGCAAGAAAATTTGCTAGAATATACTCATCTTGAGTATTTTTTGTCAACTTATGCATCTCACAGAAGAGATATTTGACTATCGCACTCTTACTAAGTGATACTGCTCCTGACCACAACGATCTACAAAACGACGTGCTTCATCCAATAATAACTGTTTATCACACATTTCTATCATCTTTGTTGGTTATTAGCACTTCCTTAACATTTATTAATGTGATTGGAATGGATATCAATTCTCCGTGTGAATATCCAGAGCTAGCGGAACCAGACGAGTACAAAGAGAAACAGAATAACTACATGGATGCAGTTCAGTCCATTACTTCCGTTCTTGATCTATATTTTATTTTATTTATGTACTTATTGTATGTAATCTTTATCTCCTTTCTCTTAATCTTGAGATAGTCAATCAAATTCTATTCATGTCCCAATCACAGATAGCATAAATATTCTAATGAGATTACTGTTCACTATTTAATTCATTCAACGCGTACTTGCTATTGACTCATAACGTTGCACAATATTTTGGATACTGACCAAATACGGTTATTTGTTTCATAATCTGCTTGCAACCTTACAGTTTTATCTGAAAAGACTTCAACTCTTAATATACTGTTTAAGTATCAGTCTCTTCTACTACATGGCAGAACGCTGTGACCAATTGACCTTCACGACCAGCGCCACATTCGTTTGTTTTCTTGTAAGAGTGAACTGCTAGGAGCCTGACGTGCAGTAAGTAAAGAAACACAAATGAAGCACTTGGGAGCTGTGTGCTTGATATGAAATTTGATGCTATTAATTATTTTACACACATGTAAATTACCATTAAAACCGCTTTGGCGTTTGAAACAGAGGTTTTAATTCCCCCATATTTCTCCTTGTCACAATATTCAATCACGTAATATATGTTCTCTCTTGCCCGCCGATGTAGAACACTTTGCTGTCCAGAAGACAAGATTGCATACGAACAGAGTGTGTATACACTGACTTGGGGCATATGTGGGATAAGCTCGCGTGAACAGTTCTGGAACTTCACATTCATTCTGATAAGCTTCCACGCTATGCCATGTAGTACTACTAATGCTACAGATGACCTGATAATTGTATTATTTTCCATGTGCAATAGTTTGCACTACTTCATACAGTAATTATGCTGACTTATTAAAGAAAATATTACAAATACAAGTAATAATGACGTACTGAGCGAGCTTGTAATTAAAATGGCTCACTGGTCCTCTTTATAATCCCACTTATCAATAAATTACGAGTGCATTTAAAACAAAGCGAATTCGGTCGGCGCGGTGGGTAATGTGCAAGCATTGTGCAGAAGAAGCCTTTGTCATGAAGGGCGAGACTCAACCAATAATGTGGCGCGGTCTTTAGTGAAAATAATCAAGCAATTAGGGACAACGGAAACCTACAGTTCCATATTTCAGAAAAAAAAGTTAGTGAAAGCCATATAAAGAAAGGTAGGCGAGTAACGAACGTCATGTGACTTTTAAACATATTTCAGTTATATTAGTGAATAAGCCCAACCATCTGAAACTCTCAGTGGAGGATGAAAATTGGAAGCGTTAATATATACGTAAGCCATAATCACATTACATTTCTTGGATGAAAGATTCACGTCAGTAAAGCAATTTTTTCTGATGTAATTATTATCGACTCGTGACGTTAGAAGTGACAAGTATTGGAGATGCAGTGTAGCCGAGAACAGGGCAAATATTGCCAGAGATCCCGTTCTTCTGGCAGACACAGGCCTACTCAAACACAGCTTCCTCTGTGTAAAATAAATCAGAGCGCGAACCAGACAGTGGTGGAGTCTAAGAACATCTCCTTTTGTTACACAACCCCCTCTCTCTCGCACAAGATGAACCGAAATTCCTTGTGAGTGGTGATCGAACAGCTCCATTCGAGAAATGCTAAGTCAAGCGTTTTCCTTCTCTTCGAAGATGTCATGTCGAGGTGTTCGAGTGTGGTTACTGAAGGTTCAGGTGCTCTGTTGTAAGAGAAAACGTTTATGCTTCAGTTGGTGAATGTAAAGCAGAATCTTACAGAAAATAAGGACAGGTTTAAATATATTTTCTTCTATCCACATCTGTTATTCGGGATAAACATGTTATTATGCATCTGAATATCTCGCTGTAGGCACAAAACTAATTTAGTGCATTAAAGCGATAGTCAGTCTATTAAAACCGAAACATAATGTAATAACATCGAAATTCTATACTTTGTATAATCAGGAAAGAATTTGAGAACTTACCTTTCAAACCAATAACAACGAATATTTTGTAATATGTTAGTTAATCGATGGAAATTAATCATTTCTCCACACTAGCCGTATATAGGCTAAGATATTTGATGGATAGAGTCAACATGAAAAATTCAATGCCATGGCCGGGATTTGAACCACGGATCTCCTGGTTTCCGTCCAGTCGCTCTTAACCTTTGAGCTACCACGGCCAACGTGACCTCCTGACATTAAATTCTCCAGTTGACTCGTATATTTCCCCGATAGACCACTAGGGGGCTCTCGCATCCGAGATACACCATTTATGGCGACTTCCTATTTAATGTCAGGCGAATTTAATGTCAAGAAGGCACGTTGGCCATGGTAGCTCAAAAGTTAAGAGCGACTGCATGGAAACCAGGAGATCCGTCTTTCAAATCTCGGCCATGGCATTGAATGTTTCATGTTGACCCTATCCATCGAATTATTTTGTAAATTGGTGAATAGCACAAAACTTATTCAACTTAAACTGTTTATTTTAATAACTGTATTTTTTTAAAATTAACGCCCTTAAGCGTTTTCATATAGATGAATAATATGAATGAAATGATGCCCAACTATGCCCAGAGTCCACAGAGCTCATAGGTACCCGACATTATCCTGTCAGGATAAGTACAAAAATCGGGAAAAAACCTTATCCATATAACTCACTCGAGACGACCTGAACGTGAGGCAGACACGCTACCACCTACGCTAAAGAGACGGGAACATGTATGCTGAGAAATAGATGAAATGTGTGGTGTTTAACGCCCGATTTTACTACATATGGTAGTATCTCATGTACTGATGGTACATGAGATGAATATGGAGCACTGGCGGAATGAGATGGCGGGGGAAACCGGAGGTTCCGGAGAAAACCCACCCCAGCGCCGGGTTGCCCACCACAAATCTCACTTTGAGGTCGCCTGGGATCGAACCCGGGCCGCCTTGGTGAGAGCCAAGCGGTCTAACCACTGAGCCACGGCGAGGATTGTATGCTGAGACTTGCTCCATATCAGGTTGGAAAATTTCATTCCTTTCATCATTGTACAGTCCGGTGGACGGAAATGTTCCGATGTTGCTGATATCTTTTGGTGTGTTCCTTTATATAATGTTGGTATAATCATTTCACCATCCGTGTTCTACACCAGTCCTGGCTGTGCCAATCTCTTATTGGTTTATAACAAAGTCCAATAACACATGTAATGACCGATGAACAAGGCGCGTAGCCAAGGTGCGTAGTACAAGGGGAGGGGTAAGGAGGAATTTAACCTTAGTGGAACGATTTTCAACACCACGTCCTTGCTGTGTCCGTCGCACATTGGTTTGATGCCATAACACTGGGATCCTGATTCGAGAACCCTGGAGGACAAGGGGTGGGTTACATGGAACCTATACTATACTAAATTGGCACTAAATTTCTACAACAATAAAGCCAACACATATTATAATAGTGATCCATTTTACAGGTAGCGGAGGGCATTTGGTATCCACATGACGAAAACCTGCTTTTGTACGCTCGGTGTATTTTGTGTAGATTGAGCTTAAGCTAAAGATTTAAATTATTTTGTAATGAAATGAGATGATTCGAAATAAATATATGCAATATGGAGTTCAAGTTAATACACATATGGGACAGAAATTCTTTATTCGTAGTTTATTTATCTCTGTCTTCATCAGCCACACGTTCGGGCTCAATTTGGTGAGGGATTTCTGTGTTTGTGATGGGATGCACGTTGACTTTTCGAAGACCCACGTCGAGAAGCCAGATATAACAGGGCTAACTGGTTGTATTTTGAGTTGTTTTCTGATGATTGTGTTTAATTAAATAAGAGTCATGAGAATCTAAGTTTCAGGCGTGGTTCGGAATAAAGTTTCGGAGAGGTCAAATTTTGTAACAGTTTAATTGTATTACTTGGATTACATTTTATTTGAATTTCCTTTCCCAGTCATTTGCAGGTTACTTCCAACATACCGATAAATTCTTACTTTGTTATATTTAAACAGTTCTGTAAATATTACATAAAAGTTCTTGATTCATCACAGTCGCGATTACAAAACATCTCTATCCAGATTATTGATTTTTCGTAACTATGGTTACTCCTCTCTGAAATATTGTGATTGGCCGATTTGATTCCACGTCACAACATTACTTCGTACAATTATTACTATGGCCAATCACAAAATTACATATATTTTTATTTATATAAATTATTACATAGATTTAAATAATCATTTTTTATAAATTTATAAACTTTTTAAAACTTTTCTAAATATAATTCGAAACTACTGTTACACATAATAAAGCAGATAAATCTGTCCCAAACCTCATTCCCTTCCCAAGAAAACTGCACAAACCTGAGAAGGTTCATTATTCGAAAAGGATGGGCAGTCTGCTCCTGTCCTCAATAACCACTGATAAAAAAAATCAAAGTCTGGTGAGACGCATTATATATTCCAATGTAGCTTAAAATGTCTGGGCTTCTGCCATCGCGAAACAACGGGCAGAAGCACGCCTTCCTATCACTGACAGGAATTTTAACTAGGGGCGTGGTGCCATTCACTTACCAACCTAAACAACTGCTCCACATATCGCAAAGTTTCCGTGCACCGGACTGTACATCAATTCTATCTTCTCCACCGCCATTCTGGCATTGGGGTGATCACTCATCCCGGACATGCTAAGATCTAAAATTGCCTTCCTAACCACAGGCTACTGTTGCAAGGCACTGGTTTATAAGTCATCCAAAGCCTAGGGTAATACGAAGAAAAAGAAGAACATGGAAATTAATCGTTTCTTCACACTAGCCGTGTATAGGCTAAGGCTTTGAATAGATAGAGTCAAACTGAACAATTCAATTCCACGGCTAGGATTTGAACCACAGATCTCCTGGATTCTATCTAGTCGCTCTTACCCATTGAGCTATCATAGGCAGCGTGCCATCATGACATTAAATTCTCCAATTCAGTCATACAGTTTTCCGGCCATGGCACTGAATTTTTCAGTTGGACTCTGTCTATACAATGCTTTAGACTATACACGGCTAGTGTGAAGGAATGATTAAGTTCCATCAATTAGCTTAAATAATAAGAGTTAAATGATGAAGCCTAGAACTCGGGTACTTACAATAATAAGTCGCTACAAACGGTGTATCTCGGATGCGAGAGACCCTATTGCTTTACATGGGAAATATATGATAGAAATGGAGAAGTTAATGTCATGACGGCAAGTTGGCCATGGTAGCTCAATGGGTAAGAGTGACTGGACGACTCAAGTACCTACAATAGTAAGTCGGCACAAACGTATCTCGAATACGAGAGTCTCTAGTGTTTTACCGGGAAAATATATGAGTCAATTGGAGAATTCATTGCCATACTTAGGTACAGGAACCTCCATGGTCTTATAAAACTTTAGTTTTGTTTATTTCCTTGTTTTGTTTCATATAGTTCTTGTTATAGTCCCATGTATGTATTGAAGCACATTTACCTTATTTTCTAAGTCTCCGTTGGCGTCTAAACTTATATCACTGCCAAAATAATTAAAGTTTCCGACTATTTCCAGGCAATTATTTTCGATACTTGTTTTTCTTCTAACTAGCTATTTTTCTTGATGTACCATAACTGCTTTTCTCCAAGAAATTTTAAAATTATATTCACCAACCAGAGGATGAAATTTATAGACAGAGCGCTGTATTTTCGCTCCATTATTTTGTAGTAATAGCATATCATCTTCGTATAACATTATGTTTATATATGTATCTATTTATGTAGTCCTATTCAATCGTATTTCAGGGTACAGCTCCTTTTGCCATTTTGTTACGAAATAATCTAAATGTATATTGAATAAATTGGGTGGAAGGCTACATCCTTGTCTGGCTCCTTGGTTTGTTGTAATTGCTTCCGATTTGGTTAAGCCTAAATTTATAATTACCTTACTAATTAAAATGCATATCAAATTAAAGAGGAACACACAATTTGTAAGGGTGATTTTAAATTTAAAAATGTAATGTTGGGTATTTTTTTCCACTTAGTCAATCTTAATAATCCATAATGACCATTTCGCAGCACTAGATTGTACTTCAGGAGTTTCATAAGCTCCTGTGCCATTCCACCACTGGTAGCCGCGGCGGGAAAGGGATAGAGGTGGATTTCACTTAGAAGAGAGCTCCAGTGTTAGATGGTGCGAGGCCATTTGAGACCGGCTCCTAATTTGTCGGCAACCCTTATAGCCCATGTGTCCTTTTCAGGAGTGCGCAGTCATTCTTCAAAGCTATAAATCTACGTAAAGCAAGCTTCCGAAGTGGAGGAAGGGCTAGCCTTTCAGCCACTTTGCACCCGCTGAAAGGGAACAAGGCACCGGTATGTTCTCGCCAAGTGAATAGGTTCCAGTGAACTCAGTGTGTTTAGCTTTGTTATCACTCGACAGACCCTTTTATAACCGTGAGCAATTGCAAAGGCCAAGTGGGACATTCAACTGCTCCTGTGCATTCTGCTTTCCGAATCTTTAATGGGGACACAACCAGCAAATTTAAAAGTCAGAGAAGCTGTATTCAAGCAACCTTTTCCAGCCTCAAATAAACAAACTATATATGGAAAATTTTTACATATATTTTCTTCTTACTTATTGAGTTAGATTCTCATTATATATTTCCACACATGATACTATGTATTATATTTATTCGGATCAAATATATACAGCCTCAATTCCATACATATGCCTTATTTATTCATATGTTGCATTATAAAAGCAATCTTTTGGATATTGAACTCTACTCCCTGGCTGAGGTGAATTTTTGGATTCAAAAGTAAGACTTTTGGTTTAGAGTACCAATGCTTTATTTTAAACTATTAAAGCGTAGTGTTAATAATAGGAAATTATTAGAACAGGTAAGGATATTAAACTTAAAATTTGAATTATTTATTCTAAAATATTATACGTTTTGATTAGGAATCAATAAAAGTCCAAAAAAGGTCTTAATAGTTTTATTGAAAGATTTATGATAATAGAAGAGGGATCAAAAACCGAAAATAAATTTGTTATCAATCTCCACTCCCACTAAATTCACTTTTTTATTTAGCTAAAATTGATCTAATTTGTTACTATGTTTAGAAAACCATTTTCTACTAACTCTAAATCAATTTTCATATAGCGTTGCTTTTTCCCACGTCTGTTTCCTCTACATTGAAATATAGGTAATATGCTCAGAATTCTTCTTATTGCAGATAACGTGCGTTGGTTCTGGGTTCGCTACTTATAGAACTTTTTCATCTCGGAATCTAGTTCTAAGCAATGCAATATCCTCGCGTTCCCCTTTCTTGTAGACGAAAGCTACACCTTAGGCGTAAAACTGATGTACACTCAAAGTATTAGAAGAAAAAAAGGTATATTCGCAGGGTACTGGTCCGCTCGGTGCACAAACGCTACTTCTTATCCCAGGCGGGACCCGTCTGAGGTACGGACACACGATATATGGAAGACCCAGTATTCCTCTTAATGTAATTAAAGAGTAGAAAAAGTAATATCGAGCACTTTTTTATTATTTTTATCATGTTCTTCCTCCCTCCCTGAGAGTCTATGGAGCGATACTCTATTTTTACTACTTATATTTTATGACCAGTATTGTTTGGCATGTATTATACTATATACTATACCATACGGAATTACAGAGTAAAAAGAGGTATATTATAGCACTTTAAGGTGCTCTTCTTTTTAAAATTATTCTTTTACACAGCGTAACCTTTTTTCAAGGGAGCGTAATGTTTAATACCTACGCTTTGTCATTCTTTTTTATCATTTTAAATATCTCTAAGGATAGAGATACTATTGAACTAGTGCATCTTAAGTTAATTTTTTTATTACTTTATATTCTTGTTATATTTTTATTTGTTATTTAAGCATTAATACAAAACAATCCATAAAGCTGAAGCAAATCGTAATTAAAATTTATAACCACTGCTACAAACGATAAGGGAAATTTTAGGGAACTGGAAAATATTTTAACCATGAGAAAAATTTTTACCACACTTTCAGTTTAATTATTCATCAATTCATTACTGTTTTAGCAGTACTGTTTGTTGACAGATTGCTTTGCCCCAATCAGCTGCAACATTGCAATAAAATAAGCTTAAATCGACCACATAATAGATTCATATCTAAGAATTACTTCTGTACTCCTGTAGCAGAACAATAAATCATCTCTATTTTACGTCATATAATAATTTTTATATCTTTTTGTATGAATAAATAACTCTGAAAATGTGTACACATTTCATTCACGGATCTGAGGAGCAAATATGAAAGAACAGTTGCCAGTACACATAGGACGTCGAATAACACAGTAAAAGAAATATGTAAACACACAATGGAAGCATTTCTTCAAGCTGTCTGTTCCATTCTTCTGAAACATTAAGCCACGCGTATGTACATACAACACAGATTTTCAGCAGTGAATTTATTTCTGTGGAAAATCTTCACTCCAGAGCCTGTCCAACAAACAATGGAAAGACAAGGAGTGGATAAAGCACGATACGCTGGTAGCTTCTCGCAAGGAAACCAAAGAAATGGAAAAATAAAGACTAAAGATTTAATTTGTAGGAACAAAGAAGTTGCAAATGAAACTGGGGTGGAAGAACAGAGCAGAATGAACATGTCAGGAAAGCGAATGCGAGTTCCAAGAACGAAGAGAACGAACGGAACGAGGAGAGAGGGAAGGAAAATAAAATGCCTTGGATTAAGAAATAAAACACAGTCTCTATTGCATGGTTACTTTGTTTAATGTTACCTGCTTTATAAAAAGATATGGTGGTACTCTGTTCTCGTAAGAAATGTAAAGATGAACTTCATTTTCTGGTTAGATGTGTTTCAGCTGTGTGTTGTATTTAAACTTCTTATTTTTATTGGATGAGGAATGTTTTGAAGAATCTAAAAAAACAGCACTGACTCTCGGATGTGTACTTTCTATAGGCTAATGTTTCCTACATCACAAAGGAGTGGCAACACCGCAGCGGCTCGGTTGCTTCTCTACATAATAGAGGTGGTTTGTGCTTACACGTTTGGTTCAATGAGTGGCTCTGGATGCTTTCAGTGGATTGCGACCATCTCTGTGGTGGCTGTAAATCAATTACACGCGAAATGATTAAAAATTAATCAGTTGCGCGCGAACGGGTTCGACGTAAACAAATCACTTGAGCATGGACTCTCTCCATGGGAGCACAAGACTTTCCTGTTAATGAATCAGTTACAATCGGGTGCCCACACTCATTATACCAGTACCGAAGCTGCCCTATAGAGGAGTTGGAGAAACTCACTTGGTTACAGTTGGTGGCAACCGTGAACAATTTGAACGTTTTCCTTCAATTCTAATTACACTAAGGGTAGAGTTGCAGTGTGTACTAGTTGGAAAGCAGAATTTAAGTATGAAGCAGCTATTTTAGATATTCAATGTTTTCTAAAAGGAATAGTTAAAGGAATTAAAATATGTAATGAAAGAGATATAATGTAAGGTAGGTAGTGTGTAACCATGACAACCTGATACGAGAGGAAGTTGATATATGTCTAAAAGGTCCCTTTTCTGCTTAAGAACGTCGTAGGAGAAAGACGTACATTTGTGTCTATCCGAGGTTGTGCAGACTTATTTTAGAGTGTGTATTTAAGATGCACAAATAGCGTGTGTGTAAGAAAGCAATAGTTAATCAATTCACCAGTCATCGTTTGTTAAAGAACATTTACATTATTTAAATTTGTGTCGCAGTTTGAAAATGTTTGGGAAGAATTGAATCTTCATGTTTGAAAAAGAAAATTATTATTTGTCCATTCTTCAGCAATAGTAATACTAACTTTCTCAGCTCCGTTACCACAACCCTGGAAAAAAGAAGTCATTACTCCAGAATTACTGATGAGGTCAACCACACAAAGAGTTGCAGGAGAAACCTCTAGATATCTTCTAGATCCTAAACAAAGGTGAAAAATGCATTAGGTTCCTCCATAATCCCAATAAAATCCTGCTACAAGTAGAAGTTAAATTTTATTATTGTGGTCAACTTTTCTTAACAACTTTTTCATGTTTCTACCATGGAAACTGTAAGTAGTCACCCAAAAAATGATACCGATATTTCATTGAAAATATCATTTTGTGGTGTTCCGAATTGAATAGAGCATTTCTTTATTATTCTATTGCGTATTGTACTAGGGGAAGTACGGTATTTCACTCAAAAAGTTTACGTCCAGGTTTCACCGAAAATACATTTTTGACACTCCTGTACCTGAAAGCTGTCTTAGAAATGTTTTTTGTCTATGACTGAACAGCATAGCTCTCAAATTCAAAATTACTAAAATTTTCAAGAACATTCCGCCACCCATATTACCCCTTACATAGATTTTGTTTCGAAAACATTTATTTTCTCAAATGATACTCCTCAGATTTTGATTAAAATCGCATTCATTTAAGTTATTTTCATTACAAATGAAATTTACGTCTTGAATATTCTGGGAATGGTCTCAAAAGGAAAGCGTAAATAGCCACAAAAAATCTTACTATACAAAAATGTAGGCTTCGTTAAATTTCGTAATTTATATCAACTACATATCACATATATAAAACATAAGTTACCTTTTTTATCTCTTGTCCATACACGTAAAACGTAATTTTAAAGCTATAACATAGCGAATAGCTCTTAAAAACTTTCGACTATGGCTCAAATCCTACTGTATTTCCATTTTAGATTGCCCCTACAAGAAAATAATAAGATAATGTTTTCAAATATGTATCCCTTTTAACATGCAATAGAGGAATTGTACGTAAAGCTTGACAAAGAGTAGAGAAATTCATGTGAGTGCAACACATCTCCTTTTCAGAAAAACGTAAGGTTGCATCACAAAGATGTTCAAGAATATATTTGTACATCAAACTAACTTTTACATGGAAAATTCATAGAAAGTTTCTTTTCTCGCAGTTTTCTTTTAGTTTGGTTAAAATACTTCATGTTCCAAATGCCTTAAACGAGAGGGATGGCTCAGGCGCTGTCGCCTGTGGCCCGCATTCGATTCCCATGGCTGACCTACTTGAACCATGGGTTTTTTCGGGGATTTTCTTGGGTCGCTAGGTTGCTGGGTAGGTTAATTACACCTCCCGAGGCCGCGCCGTGGCTCAGTGGTTAGACAGCTTGGCTCTCACCAAGGCAGCCCGGGTTCGATCCCAGGCGACAGCAAACTGAGATTTGTAGTGGAAAACATGGCGCTGGGGCGGGTTTTCTCCGGGATCTCCGGTTTCCCCCGCCATCTCATTCCACCGGTGCTCCATCTTCATCTCATGTATCATCAGTGTCATCGCCTGCGGTGCCGTATGTAGTAAAATCGGGCGTTAAACACTACACACTACACACCTCCCGAATTCCCTGTCCCTCCATTTCATCTCCATTATCACTTTATATCATCTCTCATACGATAGTTTCTTTCCGGTTAAAATGGTCGGCAGGAGTCTCGGCAGTGCATGACAGGATGATATGCTCTGAGTGAACACTTGCTTCTCCATCGGGACGGACTCCTGTCTCCGAGGCGACCTAGTGGGTCGATTCTGGAACGCCGTCAGCCTGCCCAGAGTCCACTGCTCTGGGTCGGCTGGCCGGGGGGGGGGCGGGGAGGGAAGCAATTTCCAGTCTCCGAACCGGACTCGTGACTGTATCGGGACTACGGTAGGTGTGATGACATAATCCTGAAACGCCGGGGTGTTTCTATCTAGCTATTAAAATGTAGGTAGCTCTGTACTGTAGTGACTAATAGGGGTCGGCCACCCTCTGCCTCCTCTCAACTCATCCTACCTCCCGGGGGTGCCTACTTGGGACATAGATACAAAAGAACAATCTGTTCGAGGTGCCGAATAGTCTGCCAACAATCGAATCCAATTCAATCTATATGTCTCAATGACATGCAAAATGCGTACCACGTATTTTTTGGGAGTAGGCTCTGAAGGCATTTGCATGTTGAATGACTTGTATATACCTCGTTAATTATAAACCAGAGACTAATTCTTAATCCTTCGACATCAAAATATAGAGCTCGTTTAAGTCCACAATTTATTGCGGAAAAAGTTATATTCGAGATCTTCTTTATTATTCCTTTGAATTTACTAATTCATAAGCTTTTCTCAAAAGGTAAGACGTTATTCGCTTTTCATTTATTGGCAAAAAAAACGGAATTTCAAAGCTGTATAGCTTATACCAGTTGGCACAACTGTACCGTCCTTCCTGTTAGCAGAATGATATGCCTTCGTGCGTTGAAACGGTTCTAGAACGCGACGGGGAAATTATATTTCAAAGTGCAACAATAGTGTGCGTGAACTTCACAGGCTAGTTCAATCCTGGGAAGTTCCTCTTTTACATCGGAGAAGCGCTCAATCCGTTCACGCCATTGCCGTGTTCTTAAGTGGAACTGCTCCGTTTCGCTCTGTGATTATTTTAACGCACGAGGGGGTATCTGCTTATATGAAAGACGGAGCAATTTGGCAACCTGGTATAGTGACCAGCTCTTACGATATTTTATTGTGTAATATATAACAAACGGCTTATAAAATAAGACTGCATTCTCCTTCTCACTTCAATAAAGTATGTAATAACAACTTATTTCAATTTTATCTGGATTAACTGAAATAGACAGAAGAATAAGCGTTTATAAGAATAGCTTCTATTGGATATATATATATATGTATATATATATATATATATATATATATATTGGAGTTACCCGATATTCGTCTTTCAGGATAAAAGAGAATTCCAGAAAAACCTATTGCAGGTAACTCACATGGCCGGGATTCGAACTCGGAACCTCCTGATCTTTAGGCAGACACGATCTACGCTACTGAGGCAAACATCGATGTTAATTAGAAGCTGGCTTCGGTGGTCAGCTTTAACACTGAAACGACCGCTGTATATACAAATATGTACTAAAATCATACATAATAAGGTCATGTATAATAAAATCATATCGATAAACGTTTGTCTCCATTATGATGAACAGAGAGACGATATTTTTAAGTGTAGTTAATTAAAAATGGGTTGTCAATGCAGTTGAATGTAATATTCGATTTTTTACTAGAGATGTTCATAAAACTGTCAGTATATTTCTAAATAATTCGGCTTATTTTCAGATAAAATAGCTGTCACCCACTATATTGTTTTATTAAATGAGAGTTTATGATGATAACATGAACTCAAGGTATCAGGATGCATTTGCGGTCATGAAGTTGGTAGTTTTCACTCACAAATCATTACTGTGGCCCTTGGCAACAAATATGAGCTGTAGGTTTCATTTCATTAAGCAAGGTGATGAAAAATTCATAGATCCTTCATTAGTACATAAATATAAGAGTGCAATAGTTGAATGCTTCACTGGAAAGGACAGTTATGCTAACTAAACTTCATTGTCAGTTCAGTCACATTCTGATAACTGGGAGGGATGGCTCAGCTCTTGTGGGAGGTCGTCGGTTAAATTCGTGACCGACTTTTCAGAGCAATACTTTCTTTTCAAGTGTTTCTCCTCCTCCTTAAGCATATTTTGGCAAGATAAATTGCATTCCCGAATTCCTGTCCCTCCATTTCACATTACTCCACATCTCCAATTAATCTTTCATCCTGTTTGTTTATCTCAGAGTTCATGTCGACGGGATTTATGTGGGGATTTATGTGAGCATGTCAAGGAGTATGCTTTCGTTAAATCCCGGTCCTCCGAATTGGGGTGTACTGGTCCCTAGGGGAGGGGATCCGTCCCCTTCAGCTGCCGTGGTGCGGGCGCTGCGGACCCTTAGCACTCGTGGTACCTCTGACGTTACTAGAGGAACCTCGGGCCGAACATCTGAGCCCCTCCTTCGGGGGTTGTTCGGATTGGGATGGTCTCGAGGGGGCAGTGGTTCCCGATACCCGTGGGAATCACGTACGTCTAAGGACGGGGTTGAGGGAAGCCATTAATTCTTCCGGGTACTAGCCTGCAAAGCTAGTAGAAGGTGTGCTAGATCGCCAGGCGGCCCCACCGAGGTCATATCGGTAGCCTTCACTTTTGGTGTTGGCGCGCGCAAGTGGAATATCCACTTCCATCCCATCTTGTGTCCTTGGACCAGATGGGGGGGACTTGTTTGTAACCCAGGTCTTGTCCTATGGTAAGCCCCACGGAGGACGCCGAACACCCTTTGGGACAGTTCGGATAACTCCCTGGTTGAAAGAGGCCAGGGTCTTGTTCCTACGGGTTCAAGACTAATGGGAGTAGAACCTCTGGATTCAACTGACTCAACTGTACTGGTCCTTCCAGGAGATGTGTAAACCTGCAGATGAGTAGCCCGTTGTACGAGCAACCACACAGAGTTCCATTCTATAGTTATTAGGAACTCTGCTCTCCGTGGTCTTTTCTCCTCAGGTGCAGTCACACTTAGTATCCTCTCAAGAAACCCCCCCCCCCCCCACTGCCGCGGACGACGCCAGCAGGGGTTTAGGCACAAACAAATCTCATATATAAGCTACATTATCCACCCAAACCTGTCATGGACAGGGATTAAAAATACTTTATTAGTTACGAGGTGTCAAAGTCACACTGATGTTACAGATCAGCTAAGCTGTTCTAAAATGAAAGAATGTTTAAAATAGAAGTATCCTGTCTCGATCAACCCGTTGGCCTAAGTTTGACAACAATAAACACTGTATACTCTTTAGAAAATCCAATAATGATATCTCTACATATGTAAGTATTAAAAGGGAGAATTTATTCAACTGAAATCTGTTTTCTCTTTTCGTATTCCCCACTATTTCTTAAAGATGTTCATCGGTGAGGAAAATTGCAGCGTAACTTCGGCCTATTTTGTCCTAGCTACATGCAATCATGATTATAGATTATCCTCGGCGAGGTATTACGTAGATATTGTAACCTCGGTAAGAGGTAAAGTTTGCTGCCCCATCCGAGGACTCTGATCGTTTAGAAAGGTCCGTTACAGCTAAAAAGTTATCATTTTTTCCCAGCAAAAGGAGGTCCTATGGGAGAGAAAGCAGAACATAGGTATTTTTGATTTTGATAAACTTTCAGCATACAAAATCGCAACTTAATGTCTGATGCCAGTGTGGCAATGGCTTCTTGTGAGCTGAACATTTATGTTATATGGTACACGTAGCTTAGGTGTGTGCTCAACTGTTAAATTCGTGTGCAGGCTACAACTATCGTAATTAATGTGCGTTCAGAATTAAAATTTACGACTGCCATTAACGCCACTTATGTGATGCCGGCTGCAATAACCGTTAAATCGAATTACTTAGTAAATACATAGCAAGATGTCCGGTGGCATAATGTGAAATTCACATTCGCGTTCCCTGCTTTAAATCCTGTTAGGACTGCTACACTTGGCTTATTTCTTGGGATTTTTAAACCTGCTGGAGGAACATTGGGGTGGTTTTCCTACCAATAATTTCCTGCCAATCTTTTTTTTTTTTCCTTTCATGTATTTCAATAGCGATTAGTGTGTAGCGGTGGAATAGTAGATTTTGCAATGTGCAAGGATTCTTCAAAATAGAGCATAGTATCCCTATCCCAGGACCCAATTCAGCCCTTCCAGGTTGGTGATGGTGCAGAAGAGCTCATTTTTGAGTCGAGATTGGCATCTTCCGGAATCGTTAGGAGCCCGTCCTTGCAACCTTTCAACCTCTCGGATAGACCAGATCTCCTTCTTTAAGCAGTTGCAAAGAACCTACTGATTATGTGGTGGGAAGCAGCAGTGACAGGGAGGTTACCCACCATCTGTGCTTTCTATTCTACACCGTACATGGTTTATATGAGTGTGTCATGATCAAATCACACAATCATTTGCTTTAAAACTTAAAGTAATTGAACTTTAAAATAACACAGCCCACCTCGGTAGCGTAGATGGCATTATGTCTGTCTCACGCTCAAGAGGTCCCGAGTTCGAATCTCGGTCAGGGTGAGTTACCTGGATAAGATTTTTCCGGAGTTTTCCCTTATCCTGATAGACGAATGTTGGGTAGCTCTAAGCTCCATGGATCCCGGACTCATTTGAGCATCATTTCATTCATCGTCCGATATGACTTAACGTTGGAGGACGTAAATTAAAAAAATATTAAAATAACATTTTTGTTCATTCATATGATTTAGATTATTTATATTATTTACTGATTTCATACAAATATAATATCTCTCCACATAAACTGGGTTTCATTACTGTTTTATTAATTGACATCATCACTGAATACACTATCGTCAACTTCATGGATCATGATTTCTGTGTGTATGATGTGCGTGCACATATATGTAAGAGAGAGAGAGAGGAGTATTGTGTATCTATGAACGTTAAATGTTATCTACCGGATTAACCCCTTAACGTACGCATTACTTCTAAGGTAGTGTGTTTTTCCTGTTTTATTGTTAATGTAGAAAAATAAGTGTTCCCGTATGCATTATAAAAAGAGGACAATGAAATTTCTTGACAAAGCTTAACAATGACCTATTGATATCTGAAGATCTCCTAAATTAGTAGAAGTACACTGGTCATATGCTTAAAGTTTAATTTTTTCTGAAAGTAAAGTACGAAAAATCAAATGCTTAGCAAAGAAATAGTAAGAAATTAATAAGAAATGAATTGCAATACTAAATATTCGGAGGTCCAATGGCTTCAGCACCTAAATTCCCGCTACCATTATTTAAATCAATACTGAATAACTTATGACTCCGCATTTTCAAAAAAAAAAAAACTCGATGAAATAAATCATTAAAGTCTACGAAAGCCAGTTTAAATAGTACTGTATATATTAATAAAAGGCACGGAAGAAAATTAGACGGGACTGCAGAATTCAAAGAAACTGTCGGCGTACATGTCTGCAAATCGTAATACATTGGTGTAGGGAGAAAATAGCAAGGGAGGGTTTACGTTCTTTTTTAAATAACTTTCAAACGACAAATACGAATTAATCGTGAGTTGAAGTACTTACTTAAATATTTATTTACGTACTTTATATTAGCAAATTTAGATGCAATAATTTGAATTAAAATTGGAATTAGATGTTTCGTGTAATTCTAAGCGGATTATGTGTTATCATCAGACATCGGAGCCCGTACACCTTTAAAGGGATATGAAGTTTGGATATCAGTCCCGAGGACAACACACGGGGGTCGTCTGTTTCGCAAGGCGTAGCTTTAGTTTCATTACAACTTCTGCTCGCCATGCAGGTATATCTGCCTTCCAGAGATTGCAAGGTGTTTGACATATTGTGTTAAAAGCATTACTTTCACAACAATTATTGGACAATCGCCATTTTATAAATCAAAAGTTTTGGGTATTACCAACAACCATTAAACAGCTTGAAAAATTTACTTGAGTGTCTAAAGGCAGTCGAGGAAGTGTCTGCAAGAATTAACGATAGTAGAGAATGCACCACCCACCAAATGAACAAAAAATAAATTGTCCAGTATTCAACACAAAAATACCGGATTTTCAGTGCTGCATTATATAAGAAATAAACTAAGTTTCGGATAAACATATGAAAATGATTTGTACTACTCATATGCACCATTAACGTCATGTGACATTGAACGAACTTTCTCCCAATCATTTTATATCTTTTTTAGTGAGAGGTGCAGAAAATTTATATTCGACAATTATCGACTGATCTTAGATGTTCACTGTAATTCCAGCATCGAAAGCAATGAGGAGGAAGGCATGTTGTAACGTAGCTTACACTTTGTGTCCGCACCGCACTGTACACACACAGCGCTTCAGTATACTTGTTGCCACGGACGTTTGTTGATGTCGCGCTTGACCTTGTATAGTACCTGTGCGAGTACATTGATTGCTAAGGTGCACGGGATACGACGTCTGGTTATCATATTAGAACTATGATCACAATGAAGTAATTTACATTCCCCCCACAGATCATTTCATTTCACTATAAAATACAGTTTATACGTAGTTATATTTTGTATGGGATATATTTCAGTCACTTGAAGACTACTCAAATTTTACACAACTATATTTTTACGTACTAATGGCTATTCGCAAATGGTTATTTTTATATGGTTATGCCAAAGTCATCTGACGTATAGATAAATTCTACACCTATTACATATGGACATATCGTCTAAGGCGTCAATATAGCACAACAAATGGCACACACCTCGGTAGCGTAAAGGGTAATGTGTCTGCCTTAAGAGGTCCTGAATTCGAATCTCGGTTAGGGTGAGTTACCTGGATAAGGATTTTTCCGGGGTTTTCCCTTATCCTGAAAGACGAATATCGGCTAGTTCTAAGTTCCGTGAACCCCGGACACATTTGAGCATCATTTCAGTCGTCGTCCGATATGACTTAACATTTTACTGCAAAATAAAGAAAACGGCAAGATTAGAAAGTATCTCATTTCCGCCAGCCAGGAGTAATACTATTATTTTACCTAGTTGTTTTGCTATTAACTTTTTATTGTTTCTTAGCAGCCCTACCTATTTACTCCCTACTGAGAAGTGGTACACCTAATTATACTCCTATTTTTGATATTTGGGAAAGTTAAAACCAAATATATTTGGGCTTTCGTGTTAAGAGATCAATATGATTTTCTCTAGCATTTTTATTTTTAGTACTTCACTACACTTACTATATGACAGTAAGCATAGGAAGTATTGTACTTCACCCAAAATCATCGATCACATCATTTCACTGGAAGTATTTGCTTTGATATTCCTAGAAGCCAAAAGAATATTTTCAGAAAAGAAGCTTTGTGTTCAGCGTCGTCTACTGGATGCGACACGGAGATTTTGAAGAAAATCTCCCATCCCAGACCATCCTTCAGATGCAAAATGCTTCGAACGTTTTCATTTTCCCAGAAATAGTTCTAATGGGCTCTATTGTGGTACTACATGTTTCAGATATTTTCGTGACAAATGGACCGTGTACCTCGTTTTTTCTAGGAATAGCCTTTGGAGTGCTCTTCATTGTAAATTGTTTTTTATGCGTCTGGTGGACCATAAGAGGCTGGCATATGTTACTTCAGAAAAAAATAAATCTCGTTAAAATACCAATTTATACGGGATACTTTCTTTGTGGAGTTATACATTTCTTAGATATTCCTTTTTATATTATACAAGAAATAATTTTCCAAGAATACTTTTTTGAAGAATGGTTTCCCTTTTTAGTTTAAAAGAGATTTCCTATACCTCTCCGCAGTCATCCGTTCTCAGGATCATTATTTCAAATACGTTTCCTTCCGGACTTCTTGTGAATTGGTACCCACGTATTCCTGTCTTGGTCATCAATGCACATACACAAATTTGCCTACCCCTCTACCAGTCAGATGACCAACATATTCGTTAGATGTTGAGAGAAAAAAGAGTAACGAACTCCTTTTCCTTGTGAAACGTTTCGTTAATTGAGAGGAATTCCCTGACAGCCTTCGTTGACCTAAATATAGGATTCGAAAATTATTCAAAATATACATTCTTTCTGCTACAGGCATGCTTCGGTTGGTTACACAACAGTAAACAATAGAGTAAATATTCACAGTGGAGTAAATATAATTGCATAAAATACTATTACGGCTGAATAATACACTGTACATGAGCTGTAGGTTCCAATATTTTCCGTCAAATTCAACATATATACAAGGTATAGTGGTAGTCACCCTTTTCGATAAACAGAAACGTTCTTTGCATGAAATAGTCAATGGGCCTTTCCGGCTTGACATGTGACATATAATAAGCAACGACATAACTGCAAGACTGGCCGGAAGCACATGCACTTGCATTATGACCGCCCATGACGCATTAGCTATCACCAGAGGCAAGACCTTGCGGTGACACTTATAAAATTTGCAATAATAAATTTAATTGGTGGTCGTTTGTGGGTTCTTTTACCATAAATTCGTATTAGTTTCGAGCTAATTTTGGGGAGGAGTTAATGAGTAATGACATGGCTCAAATTAAAACTAACAGGTAACTAGAGTAGCACAATTCTTAAAACCTTTTTTCCAAACTAAAACATTTTATTTGAAAGCAGCAAAGTAGGTAACATGAATAGGATTGAATATCACACATCAGACATCGCCAAACTGCAGCATACAAGTTGTAATATTTTCGCTTTTCATACTTGTTCTGTTGTCTGTCACATCTAAGTTATATGTAGAGAAAAATCTCTCACTGTCAGCGTTTGACATCGGCAGGGACTTTTCACAGAAATTGCAGCAAGTATCAGCTTTTGCCATCAATGTCAAGAGTGCGTTTAGTAATCTAATCTGTTATCGTTATCACCATGGCTTTGCTGTTCAACAATATCATAAAGTTCTTTGTAATAAAGAAGCAAATCAGAATTAGAAGTAATACCATTGGATTTAAATGTATTTAGTTGTTTAAATGCTGACATTATATGATTTAAATCACCAATGCCTTATTTGGTTACTAGCCTGGCAGGTTCAAACCAATGACCTAAAGCATTTATGGTTATTACATCATCAGTTTCTTTTGCATAATGCAGCTTAATTTAGACAAAGTCATACGGCAGCAAACTTTTGGATTCCCTTCTATTGCTTTTCTAACAGTGGGATACATGATAAGATCTACAAGTGCACTTACTCTGTTTCCAAAGTGACCACTCTCTAATATTTCACATTTGGTTTTCAGCGAGTTAATTCGGGATAAAACAACATAAGCCAAAGTTTTTTTTATTGAAATTCTAATGTTGGATCTGTTACTAATCTGCAATTTTCGGAAACAAATATTGTTGCTGTTGTAGCTTTACGATATTGCAGCACTTGACATCGCAAAAATGATGATTTAACAAATTTTGCGCAGGAACTGAAAGCTTTTCTTTTAGAAAAGAAATCGACAATTGCATCAAAGTAGCTGGCAATGTAAACTACTGAAGTAAACAAGCTAGACCAGCGTGTCAGTAAACGCAAAGGAAAAAAAAATTAGCTTCTAATTGTGGGCGGTTTTCAATGAGTTTTTTTCTTTATTTCATTTGTATTCGTTTTTAACTTTCGGGCATTTCGGAACACATTCTTAAGCCTTGAGGGGTAATATTGTTATGTTGAGAGTAGCTTCCTAGAAGTTTAGTGTCTTCTCGGTACCTTTAGTTAGGTACGGTGTACGGTGTTGTATCCAATAACATTTCCAGTTAGCATACGATAAACAGTTCTCAGTATCACCGACCAGTCGGATGCTGTGGTGTCAGTTTACTTTTGCACCGCTTAGCTGTTATTTCAGTGCGCATGATGATGTCATTGTATTGGCTTTGTTAAGTGTTCGATTTTCTCTTGCTTTCGTTAAATTTTTAAACTTCTTTTTGTTTTCATGTCTTCTAGCTTCATGCTATGAAGACATGAAAGTTAAATTTATAATTATGCAATTTGAAATAAAGGTAAATTTTTCTATGCAGGCTAAAAATAATAGACATTTTCTCATTTATCGCTAAAATAATTATTCTCGGGAAAAGGAAAAATTCAGGAAAAATCGTTAAAAACAAAAAAATCTTGCCTACGACTATCCCAATTTCCCTTCAACCGAGCTCCGAGTGCTTTTACGGCATACGTGACAATATTCGCACTCAGCTAAGCAGATTTGGAACAGGCTTCTCTTGTGTATACTTATATCTTGTGTAGATGGGTGTTTGTAAACAGTACGAGTATAACTCGAAAACGAAAACTTAGATAAATACCTGACACCCTACTTCAAAGCAACATTTTCCAAGGATGCTGTACAAATGTGATCGACCAAACACCCTCACCCAAACAAATTCTTACATAAAATACATTCTTTATTTAAAAGACATTCTTCATTAAAATATATGCATATGCATATTTGCAAATCAAATTTCTGTAAATACTGTTCGTCACCATTGATCTGGATGCCTTTTCTATAACTTGTATACTATTAGAGGTAACAAACGCCTACTCCACAAAAAGTCTACTTACCATTAAAGCACAGAATTTCCTTCCAGTAGTTCTGAGAAATTCATCTTTAAGGTTTGAATCCTTCGATAAATGTTCATCTTAGAAATTCTGTCACCATTGAGTTTTTCTGTGATGACATTACTTTTAAATCTTTCAGTATGAAACAGTACACTCAGTTTATGAGCGTACAGGAAGAAGTATCGCTAGACGTACAAAGACAGGTAAGGAAGGTTTGGTCATTACCCCCAAGAGAGAAGGGGTAGTGCCAGCTGGAAAACCAGGAGACAAGTGAATGCTCTAGCTGGAGGCACTCTTGTTCGGAACGTCGATGGACACAGTGGGATAGGATGGTGAGTTCAAACTTAGCAATATGTGTATGAAATGCGTGTTGTGTGAAACCCAGGCAAGAAGATTAAGTGATGATGAATAAAGAAAAGGCAAAAAACGAAGCAGTCTGTTGTGTACCTCTCTTGGGATCAAAGAGCCATGCTCTGAGCTAGCTACGAACCCATAAACCGTCCCGATAAAGTCCATAAAACCAACTCCACGCTTATACCCCCTTCCAAGCACGAGTACCCCGTCAAATTGGCGCCCAACTTTGGAGTCCAAATTTCAAACGACTGCATGAACATCTGAGTTACACCACGCATTTGAGTAACCCACGAATTACACCTGGAATTTCAAATGACTGCCACAGCATTGCACACTATTGCCGTACGTTGGAAGAAAACCGACTGCACAAGCACCAGAAACATCCGGGAACCTGCCGTCCAGGGAGTGACCAGACCGGTATCAAGCAAACGGCTCGCGACAGCAGGAGTACAGCACCAGGACACCATCTACGCCACTGCAGGACCAAAGTGGTAAAATTAAGTGTAACAAATACGAACATTTAGCAGAAGAAAAGGAAAAGAAAATTTATTGGTTTATTAAATTTTAAAAGAAATCTTAATTGTATAGAATAGCTGATAATGAGAAATAAAATAATAAGTTAATCAGTGTATACTTAAAAGCAAAATGGAGCAGCAATTACAAAATTCTGAGATGGATCTAGGAATCTTAGGGGTAGAAGTAATTAAAAATTGTAATAGACAAACAGAAAATGAACTATATAAAGATAGTAACGTAACAATCCTTTTACATCAGATTTTGTCAAAACTGCAAACACAGAAAGAGAAAATAAAGCAGAGATTAGATAATCAAGAGGATAAACTAGAAACATTCGCAGAACAGAAGAAGGAGTTAGAAAATAAGATTATGAGTGAGGTTGGAGCTCAGATAGAAAAACAAAACCAAATGTTAGACGAAATTGGATCAGGGCAGTTCTATATGAATGAGGAATTTTTAGTAGTTAAGGCAGAAGTGCAAGAGGCACATATAGAAATAGAGAAAGTAAAGAAGCAGGTAGAAAATATAAATTGTAGCAATGAGGGTTTTCATGATTGAATATGTGATTATTTCCAAAATAGCTGCATGAGGATTGAATTAAAGCAGAAACAAATACAAAACAGTGTAAATTCTGAGTGTGTCGCGATTAAGAGAACAGTTGAAAATCATAATAAAAATCAAACAAAAGAAACAGAAGTATTGAAACAATCACTCACGCAGCTTGTCGGGAATCAACAGGAAACTTCTAGGGATATGGCAGAAATGCGAGAGGCAATAAGCCGCATTGAAAATCAAATAAGTAACCAAAGCGCAATGCCTGCTATCTCCGCATAAGTTTCTGACGGTAGTGCAATGGCAGATCGACCTCTGTTTGATACGATTCCGCCACTCTTTCCAAATAACAATAATGGTGTTAGTGGTAGCTTAAGTCAAGATTGCATACATACACAGATGACAATACCAACACAATTATTGAATGAGTTCCCGGTGCCGACCTTTGACGACTCTATCGACAATGCAAAAAGGTGCATCCTAGGTTTAGAGCCTTATTTTTTGATAAAGGGAATTCCAGAAGTTTACGGCATGATAATAGTAAAACGGGGATTAAAAGGCCGATCTCTTAGCTGGTACAGATTAACTCTTGGAGATCATGTAAGGTACTTGCAATTTCGGCAAGTATTTTTGAATAAATACTGGAATGTGTCGACCCATTATAACGTGAGCATAAAGATAAACAAAGGCCGTTATTAACCGAGATCATGTGAAGAAATGGTGGACTATTTCCTAAGACTCGCGCAACAAAGTCGGCTTTTGGAACCGCCCATAATTGAAGATTAATTTATATCCTTGATGACATACCATTTCCCAAGCGAAATAAAGAACAACCTTATTGTTGCTAAGCCGCAGACGATGGTGGAAGTCCTAAAACTTCTAACAACATTTCAAAGTCACACGTATGAGTCTGGTAACGATTCTGTATGGAACCAGAGTTACCGATTTTCGGACGGGAAAAGGGCAAGCCCGAGTGCTCACTGTAGACCTGACTCATACCGAACACATGAAAGGTACCGAGAAAATGTCCCGGGTGTAAATAACAGATCAAATTACGGGCGAAATGAATCATTGGGGGTAAATTGTGAGAGACGTTATCAAAACCATCAAAACAGGTCAAATGCCCAGGTCCACTATATAGAATTTGAAAATGCTAGAGGAAGTCATTATCGATCCTGGAGAAATAGGCATGTTCAGGAAAACAGGAGACCGTCTAGAAGTGGAACGCTACGCAGTGAGGGGCGCAGTTATGCAAGTATGGAGCAAAATTCACCTCCATGGAGCAGTGAGGCCCTAAATGCAAGCACTCACGGGGTGGAGAGACAGAACCCGCGATATACGACCTCAGGACAACCCCCTTAGGGAGACTAACATTAGGCTGCCCTATGTTACCGAGTGCGGCGACGAAACAGCACATGCAGGTAAAGCATTAGAAAGAGCAGGGGACGATGAAAATGAAGATGTAGAATTTACTGAACCAAATAATGCTGGCGAGTCAGAAATAAGGTTAGTCAGGTAGAGCGAGTCAAAAACTAGCCAGCGGTATGAAACAGTCGAAGCGCCAAGTGTGAAGGTAAATATAAGTGGGAAACCGCATTTTGCGACGATCGACAGTGGTGCTTCTGTATCTGCCATTAGCTCACAATTATTCACACAATTAATGACGGAAGAATTGACCTTAAAAACGCTTACTGTTATAAATGTATTTTGTGTATTGGCGATTGGGCGGTCGAATAAGCAGCGTATAAGACAAGTGCTTCTATCTTTAAAAATACGTAATGAGGAATTTGAATATATGTTTCTCATTCTACCACATTTGGTTGTAGAAATATTATTGGGAAGTGACTTTGTTAGCAATGAGGGCAAAAGTAGATTACGGAATGAAACAAATAAGTACTAAATAATGCCGGCCGAGAAATAACTGAAACTTTCGTGCAGGTAGAAGCGGCCCAAATGTGTGAGCTAACACAGGGAGAGAGCGATAGAAGATGTTGCTTTCTTCGTAGAGTATGTACGAATAAGTGAGCATGATGAAATGGTTAAGTTTTGTATAGAAGATGATAATTGTTCAAAAGAGATGTCTAATTTGCATTGTCATGAAACAATCGGAGGTCAGGATGAAAGAGGCCGAAACTGTGAAACCATTAGCCACTATAGTTTAACAATAGCTCCGGAATTGCAACACACCGCACTCGTAGACGAAAATAGAATGCAGGTAGGCAAGACTAATGACGCTACGCTGATAGAAAAGATTAAGGGTAAAGTGAACGCCACACGGGCACTGAACAATGAACAGAAGCAGAGGTTATACGAGATTATCGTGAAAAATCGTCGCGTTATTTCAGAAAGAACAGGATGCTGCAATTAATATGAATATGAGTTCGAAATTCGGGAAATGGAGCCAGAAAGGCTTAAAAGTAGATATATTCCTATTGACTTGCGGGAAAGTGTTGATCAAGAAATAAACAAGATATTAGCAGACGGTATGTCACCCTATGTAAACCCCGCGTGTATTGTGAAGAAGAAAAATGGATCAGTGCGCGTCACTATAGATGCACGTAGATTAAATAAGTTCATAGCGCCAGACAATTTGCCCACAGAAAGCATCGATCATATCCTTACTAAAATAGGGCGAAGAAATGGTTTTCCTCTATAGATCTGAAAAATTCATATCTACAATTTCCAATAAAAACACTTACGAAAGTATATTTCCTTCCACCACAGGGGAATGGTATACGAATTTACAAGATGGGCGTTCGGGATGGCTACCAGTGGCTCGGCATTTTTGAGAGCAATGCATAAAATTTTCGGAAATACAACTGAAGAGTTTATGGTCAAATATGTGGACAATTTTCTGCTGCACGATACTGATGTAGAAGAGCACATATGCCATATAGGTTTTGGCTGTCACGTTTAAATGAATGCGGGATGGCAATAAATCTGGAGAAATCCCAGTTTTTCGCAACAGAGGTAAACTTTGTCGGATACGTTATTTCGGAGAGAGGTGTGGCGCCGGATCCCGAAACAGTGAGTGCGTTAAATAAGATTCCCGCACCAAAGAACCTCAGACAATTAAGAGGATTCCTTGGGATAGTACAGTACCAAACAAGATTTCTGGGAAATTATGCGGCAGTTGCAGCAACGTTGAGAGCATTATTAAAGAAAGGTACGAAGTGGACATGATGAGAAAGCGAGAAGAACGCATTTGAGCAAATAAAAGAATTATTCGCCCAAATACATACTATTAGAACGACCTAGAGAGAAGAACGACATGTGTAGTGTTTAACGCCCGCGTTTACTGCATACGGCATCGCAGGCGGTGACCTAGAGAGGATCTCCCTTTTGAAACTTATTGTGATGCCTCGAGTGTCGGTTATGGTGGAATACTGACGCAAAAGGATGAATGGGGGGACACACGTGTTATTTCAACGTGTTCAAGAGCGGTGTCCACTACTGAAAGTATCGCATATGTCAAGCAAAAGGAGATGGCTGCAAATTATTATTCAATACAAACCTTCAAGTCATATGTCTATAATAAACCAATAACAGTGCATACGGACCACATCAGCCTTTTTTCATCAAAGTTGCAAGCTTACAAGTTCAAAAATTTCACGTTACATTCACGAAATATTGTCGTATGACCTCCAAATAAACCATATACCTGGTAGCAAACATGTGTTCGGGGATTTATTGTCAAGGACAAGACCGAGGCATAACCTACCTGAAAACCAGGGAGGTATAAAAAGTAAGGTCATCGTGCTGAAACTCGATCTGAGCTTAAATAAGCAGTTAGTGAATAAATTAAAGCAAATAGGCCATTATCAAGAGAAAGATGATAAACTATCGAAACGAATGCTAAATTAACCAGAAATAATCAACGGGACGAGAGAAACTGTGGGAAAACGAAACGGGATAC